>CATIWR010384661.1:0-64139 GCA_949677035.1 Omphalea diandra
CTCAACATCCGGGATTTGCCCGTCAGCCCCGCGATGTCATACACATTGAGATTTGCACGTCTGCCCCGCGTATGCTTGAGCCCTCTCTGATACCAAAACTGTAACATCTAAATTCATTTGTCAAACTAATAATTGTGATACCCATTGTTCTCATTTGTAAATAAGCTTTGATACAACAAATTGTAACGTCACAACGTGGCTACAGCTGGTACCTATCAGAGCACTCAACATCTAGGATTTGCCCGTCAACCCCACGATGTCATACACACCGGGATTTCCACATCTGTCCCGTGTGTGCTTGAACCCTCTGATTTCACCAACGGTAACTATCGTCTTCAGTTGCAAATCATGGCATTTCACATTCAGAAATGCATACACATTAAGGTTTATTAATCATACATATATAATCCCATATGTATTAAATGTACACATGTGTTAACTAATGTTAGGACTAGTGACCATAACTAGTTCCTATCAAATGTATGTACATGACGTAAGGAGAGAAGTTGGAATTCAGCCAACAACCTGTGTTCCATATGTCTTTATGCACCAAAATGTCCAAACTCTATGCTTCAATGTCTGAAAAATAATTGCGATTTGGTGAGTCGCGACTCAGTGAATAAAACAATAATCAAATTCTCATGGCATAATCCATAATCAAATATCATCAAGATACATTGCAAGTATAACAATTGACTATGCAAGTGCAAATGCAATAGCTTTGTTTTTGTCGTGACCGTACAAGGCAAACATTGCTCCCAGGATATTCATGTGATTCATGTAACATACGACTTGGGACCTATTAGTCCATCTTCCTGTAATTCATTTGACATATGATTTGGGACCTATTGGTCCATCTTCCTGTAATTCATTTGACATATGATTTGGGACCTATTGGTCCATCTTCCTGTGATTTGCAAGTGTTTGACAAGTCGGTCACAATGCCCCTTTTAGTTCCATATGCAAGTGTTTATTCACAAATGATATGCCAAGTAATCGTTAAGAGCGTTTAATTCTCACTTGACCTATATTCCCATGTAACACGTAACAATTCAATCATATATACATGTAATAGAACATAATCATATTATTCCCATGTAACATGTAACAATTCAATCATTCTCACTTGATTTATATTTTCATGTAACATGTAACAATTCAATCATATATATATGTAATAGAACATAATCATATCATACAACCATCACATAAATCCATTGAATCCAATTATTGTTTCTACTCACCTTTTTTATGTGATCAACCTTTATGGTAGGTTTGGTTCTCTTTCTATGGCTTCCTTAAAGTTTTAAGATCCTAACATGTTATACATACATGGTTATAAGTATTTCAAAATGATTATGAATGTTTGGTATGCAACTACGACATGATCCATGCAAGTGGACCTAATGTTTATGCATGTTTTTCCTTATATGGGCAGCCTGAGCTTGCTACACTCTTATATAAACAGTTTTAGATATACTTATCAAAGTGACTTGATTATTTTTTTCAAATAAACTAGACACATAATGATACAACATATTCAAATTTCAGGCCAATATAAGACACATAAAAAATGGGGTGAATTTTTTAATTTTGTCTTGTTTCAATGTCATCTCAGTCTGAGTAGGTCTTATATTATTGGGTATATCTGAAATTTTACAAAACAAATTGAAAACACAATTTACTAGAAGTTACACAACACAAAAAGAAACATTTTTTTATGTTTTACTCATTGTCTAATTCAATCTATAAAGCCACCAAAACAAATTACCAATCTCAAGGTGAGCAGGTTTTCAATATGGTGATAATCAGTCATGATGATGGGACAATATCTCAACATCCATGATAAATTTTTGCAAAAATATTTTACAAGCATGTAGATCATACATAAATATAAAACTTTCAAGTTTAACACATGTCTAAATTCTGAATCTATGGCTATAAAATTATTGGAAAACAGAATTAAAAGACAGTTGTGGTTTCATTCGGGTATAGGGTCAGTCACAATCAATGAGCCATATCTCTTTCCACAAAAAAAAAAAAAATCAATCCAAATTGATTTGTAGTTGTTTATATGGGATATAACTCTACAAATTTCATGTTTTATACTTTGTCAAAATCAAAACCTAAGGCCATCAAAATATAAGAAAACAGAAAGACTAAGGTCAAAATCAGAGTCTAAGGCCATCAAAATATAAAAAAAATAGAAAGACTGAGGTGATTTCAGTTAGTTGTGAACCAGCCCTAATGAAGGAGCCATAACTCCTCACACACACCAAATCAAGTAAAACTGTTCCATATGCATTTAGATGAGACAAAAACATACAACATTCATAGTTTTAACTTTATATAATTCCTCTTATAGGGTTATGAAATTATGGGTACAAAATTCTGCTCTAACAAGAAAATCAACACAATCAGCTCTTGTTCTTTTGAATTTCAACTTCCATCCAAGAGTTCTACCCTAAATACTCTATAATTCTCACTAACCATGGATGATTAACTTCTCATGAGGAGTTAATTTCATTTAAGAAGAAGATAAATTAACTCACTTATTGTCCCATAACCAGAAAACCTTAGGCTTCCTCCTTAGGCGGCTCATTCTTCTCTCGCTTCTTCTTCTTCTTATTCTTCTTCTTTCATTTCTTTCTTCCTTAGCTCTCTCTTTCTTCTGTTGTACCTCACATCTAAGCTCTATGTTCTGATCCTAAAAGGTCAAAAATTCCACTTGTAAACCTATTATAACAAGATAAAATTATGGTGTTGCATTCCTATTAGTTGGAGATTCACTTTCCTCTTTCAGTCTCTATTCCTCACTCCTTAAGCACTTGCATCTATCTCTTAATTCCTAGATGCTCCTTATACTTTAAAATAAGCTCTATATCACCATTATTTGTGATGTTATAACATGCACATAAGATAAAACAATTTGCCATGCAACTATACAAATATTACATATATGTTCAAGTGTCCCAATCCAATTGTGCATGTGTCTTCATTGTGCTTACCTGATTTATGTATCTAAATGATCATTTATCCAATGCATATGTTCATGTGGGATTTCATATCATTTATGCAATGAATATATTCATATGATAATGCCAATGAATGTGGATGGGGATGTTACATTATTCTTTATACTTTATTGAACATATTAGTACCATGAGATGATTTTTGACTGTAGGTCAATTTTTTAGGCAATTTTAAAAGCCCTATTCTTTTTAAATTCTTCTTTGAACAATTATGACTTCTATGAGATACTTTAAAGTGACTCTACCTCAAATTTATTGAACGTTGATACTTTTCTTGGGTATAAATGTTTGATTTTGATTTTTGCATGTGTTTTTCACTTTGGGTGAATGATTGTATCATTTCCACTTATTTTCACATATACATGCCTTTAAGTACGAATCAATTGAAATGTTTGAAATGCAACAGAAGTTTTACCTAGAATTTTTAGCAAAAATTGGGTTTTATAGACTAGTCAACTTGTATATACATATTAAAAATTATTTATATAAACAACTTGAGCTATTTGTACAACCATGTACTATTGTATATAGCTATTAAGCACCATTCACTTTATCATTCTTTTATAAATACCCTATCCTTGATTTTCATTCCCACGCCTGCCATTTTTGCCTTTTCCAACATGGTCAAAATATTTTTGAAATCTCTCCCACACCAGAGTTTGTTTGATTTGCTTTGGGTGGGTTTCAAAGGCCTTCGTTACCTATCATATATTCGACTCAACTTGGATTTCCTTTAAGCTGCTTGTTATTTATGGGATTCCACTACCCATTCTTTTCACTTTGAAAACATTGACATCTTTCACTTGCTTGAATAATTTAGTGCCATTATTGTCTATTATATCATGAGAGTCAACCAAATTATGTTGCCACATCTAGGTTATCCACACAATTAAAAGATGATGAAATTATTGGACCTATGACATGATAAGGTACCCATGTACACATCAGGTGAGGAGAATATCCTCACATCCTATTTCTTTATTCTTCATCCCTCTAGAGACCACGTCTAGGCGGCACAAATTTGTATTCTAGCGACTATCACAATAAGAAAGCTTTTATTATAGAGAGATGACGACGAGATAGATCTATAAATTATGCAAATCCTACCTCTTATTGAAGAAATTGAACTCAGGAAGACACTAGTACATAATTTTTGGCGAGACCATTGTAGGCTTGGGTAAAGTGTCTCTTGGCATTAGCAATTCTTTCTCTAGGAGAAATTTGTTACTTTAGGGAGAAATTTGTTACTTTAGGTTTAATTTTTCTCTTGTAGCTTTCTTTTTATTATTTATTATTTTCATTGCCCTAATTTTTGCCAGAATCGCCCTCATGGATTTTCAATTAGCAGGCTACTAATTTTTGCTTAGGCTATTTTTTTAGGTTTTCAACCAAACAAGCTCCTTATTTTTAGATATGGCTACAAGAGAAATTGGGTTTGTTGGTTGTTGTGATAATGGATAAAAGATGTTATTTCCTATAGCAACATTCAAATTGTTGTTTATCAAAGCCTATTATAACTAAGGCATAATGGATTGAGTGGTTATCCCACATTATTGACTCCAACATCAATTACATTTGTCCCTAGTAAAGGTTAACTTGGGTTACCTTGAGAACTCATAGAGATTGTGTAATCATTCCTACTCTATCATCTAGTACCTTTTAAGTTTGAACTAGAGTCCATCGCTAATTTGAAGTTACCCAAGACATACTAGGTTTCCTTCCTACTTTTACTAAAAGACCATTGGCCTAACGCTTCTTGGATAAGGTCAGAACCACTTGGGTTGATTGTTATATCAATCACATATTCCCCACTGAGGCCTCTACCTTTGATGATGCTAGTTTTGAGACTTGGTTATGTGATAGATTGCAGCGTATGCTTAGATTCATTGGGCATTCACAACATCAAATGAACATATGGAAAAAAAAAACTTCTTGTATATTATTTAGTCTAAAGAAATGTATGACAAAACACTGCTTTGATTATGCAAATGCATCTCCTTTTTTATTTTATGGTTACCACAAATCATTATAATTTGCATGTCACATATTAATGAAATGCATGATCACTATTTTCAATAATGGCACATTAGATCATTTGATTGTCTCATTCAATGTCTTTGACTCGTTGGCTTCAAGTTCTTCATCCTTATCTACTTCCACTACTATACCATACTCTATCACCCTAAGGTGGGCTTCCTTAGTGGCTATTTACACTTTCTCAACTTTTTCTTTACTTATTACATATTTTATGTCCTAATTTTTGCCTAAGCTACCATTTTGGGTTTTTAACTTAGTGGACTGATACAAATGAGGTTGGATTAGATTCCTTATTTGTATGCTTAACACAAATCCTAAATCTATTAAATAATCAAATAAGAATATTTGATCTTCAAATCCCAACTATACCCTTAGAAAACCTATTTCTAGCAACATAAATTATAAAAATTCAAAGTTTTGTTAATCTCAATCTTAAACTAAGTAATTTAAGACATATTAAATAAGTTTATTAAATTATCAAGTTCACTCAACAATCTCACAAAGTCCTTTTAAGAACTCAAAAAGAGAAATCTCTCTCACAATAGCTTATAGCCAAAAGAATAATTCATTTAACTTTTTTTTCACAATGAAGGCCTTATGAATGGTCCACATAGTATTATGCCTTCACAAGGCAATATCTAAAGAAAATCTTTCTTAGTTACTTATAAACATAAAACACTATCAAAGAAATCCTAATCCAAAAAAGAGAAGAATAATAATGCAAATAAGAAGTAATCCTAAAGAGAATAGGAAGACAATGCCAACTAAGCAAATCTTGGTCATATCTTGGATTTTAGGCTTTGTTATGGGCTTTATCTCCTTAAGAACACATTCTTGACTCTTTAATCTTGCCTTAGCCAAATGCTTTAGGCCTTAATTGCCTCCTCATCTTGGGCTCCATTGGGTCAAGCTAATTTCTCCATTTAAAGTGTAAGTTTTAAGCATCTTTTAATTTACTCCATGACCAACTTTGGGCTTTAAGTTCCATGCTCCAAACATTATCTTTAATGGACCAATTGGGCTTGTTTGCATCATTGCCTCCTTCTTTAGAAAGATTCATCCTCGAATATTGACCTACATGAAAGTAAAAGCTAAACATAATTCTAATACTAACAGAAAATCCTAAGTGAAATTACCTTGTAATGAATTAAGTCCTTCCACCCGGATTAAAGACCAATATCATGAAACCTAAAACAATATTCAAACACACTAAAGAATGAAAAATAGAATGAAGAAGACAAAAAGAAACCCTGAAGAAGTCCTCCATCTAATATGAAGAAATTGTAAGATATCAAACTTATTTTTAACAAAAACACAAGATAGATAAATTCTAGGTTTTAGAACAAAGTTAAAACACAAAAACCAAGATTTAGAATTTGAAAAGGAATTAAAATCATAAGAAATAAAAGAACCTTTGAAATCACCATAAAACTTCCTACCTACCCAATGCCTAAAGTAAGAAGAATCATAAATCAATGATTTAGAAACATTAAAATAAGAAGAAAAAGAAGAAGAAAGGAAACATATTTTACTCAATGATGAAGAAAAAAATTGTTTTGACAATAACTAAAAGAACTACCCTTGCAAAAGTCACATTGAAAATAAAAAGGAAAACATGAAACATGATTTAATGAGGAATAAGGACTGCAAAAGAAATAGCTAAAACATTTTAAACAAAAATAATTGCTAAAACATGAAATAAAGGAAGAAAACAAGCTAAAAATGTAAAAACAACAATTAAAGGAGGAATAATTATGCTTATAACAAATTAAACAAGAACAAATGTCTAAACAAAAACTAGAAAACTCACTTTTACATAAAATTTCAACCTTACTCTTTAATTTAGCACCATAATAAAAAGTAGTAAGAGTTATGTAATCTTTTTTGGCAGGCACCTCCATTAAAAACCACTCTTCATAACCTTGCAAAAGGGACAAAAAAACACTATATAAAAGATTATAAATTTCGTTAGAAGTGTAATACATCCCTTTGAATAAAAATATCATTGTAGGCATTTTTAGAATAATTGTTTTCAATCTCAAAACTCTCTTTTACCATTAGGGCTTTCTTTTGCACACCATCTCCTTTTACATGCACCTCTTTTTTCTTTTTTTTTTTAATGTACATCCACTCTTTCCTCTCCTTTTTCCACTCTTTGGCCACACGTCTCATGGCTTTCTCATAACTCTCCTTTGGCTGTGCAATTCTTTTTCTTTTATGTGCACACATTCTCTCTCTTGCTATTTCTTTTTCTTTTAGCTCATTAACTAGTACATCATCGTGTATGAGATTTACCATTTGAACATTGGAACAAACTTCTAATGTTGGTGTCTTATCATTATGTAAACTATTACTATCCATTCTTTAATACAACCATAACCTCTTTATTTGTACAATCATGTTCAAAATCTTGGCTTTTAATACTTGTATCATCATGTAAAAAAGAAGTTTGAATGTCCATTGTACCTTTAGAAGTAATAATCTCATCATTAATTGTAGCCTTAGAAGCTTGTGTAGGACTTGGAAACAATTATTCATAGGAATTTAGGGCATATCTTTTTTGCAATCTTCTCTTTATCCTTTGCCATGTAGAGATAGGATTTTGCCCATAATACTCTATAGCATATGATAATTGTTCTCACCATAACAAGGCATGGTCTTCAATGCTAACAACAACTGTCGTTACCTTATTTTCCTAAAAAAAGTTATGGAATTCAAACATGCTCTTTTCTTGCTTTTCCCATAATAAGTACTTTTCAGGACCACCTTTCCATAGAATTTTGTCATTTTTGGCTTGTAGTTGTTATTACAAGCTTATCTCAACTTATGGCTCAAATTTGAAAGATTATTCGCTAACTAGTTCATTTGATCTAACATGTCTTTTATGGAGCACATAAATTCATCCCTTTTATCTATTCCAAACCTGTCATTGTATAAGAAGAAGCAAGAAAACAAATAGAATCCTCACAATGCTCATTCGCGTGTTTATATTAAAAGAGATTATACTCCCCTCATATTCCACACAGTAAGGCTTTTACCCTCTTATAAGCTCACACACTCTTACCTTTTACCTCTTAAGTTTCTTTTCTTTAAGTCCTTTGAGGTCTAGGGTTATTTTATGTCAAATTAAGCTTAAATTAAATACAAATAAGTAAAAACTAATACTTAAAACACTTAGAAAAGAAAGGAATTGAAAATAACACAATTGACTGCAAAAATAAATTTCTAAAGACCTAATCATAATTTAAAGATTAAACAGAATTTAAAAGTTACAAAATGGTGTTTTGAACTCAAAATTGATGGAAAATCAATCATAGTCTGAATGTAAATCAAAGAATTGAAATCAGATTCTTTTGGCGCAAAATAATTTCTTATGTAATTTCTAGCTTCCTCCATTTAAAAAAAAAAAAAAACTTTTTTTACCATTTCTTTTTTTTTTTTTGACTTTTTTCTTTTTTTTTTTTTATCTTGGAAGCTTAAAACAAAATTGAAAATTGAAAGAATTACAAACTACAACTCAAAACTATGCAAAATCAAATATAAGCTGAATGGAGTAAGATTAGGAGTAAATTCATAATTTCACCTTTCCCTTGAATTTGAATGATGTGGTTCAATCCTAGACACTTAATAAACACCAAAAAAGTGATTAGACATAAAAAGAACAAATTGGAATGAGAAAAAATGAAGATATTGCAAGAAACAAGTTAAAAATCAAGTTTTCTTAGTTTAAGAAAATTTTGGAAAACTTCCAAATTTCAAGGAATTCTTGAATTGACACTTTAAATTTGCAATTTGGGACATAATAAAGGTTAATCCATAAAGAAAAATGAATTTTAATTAAAAGAAACAAAGAAATTCATTAATTTAGCAACTATAATAAAGAAACAAGCTTATTTTGCAAAGTTCATTAATTTAAGGAAATTTTACAAAAGTATGAGATTTTTATAGAATTTTTTTAAAAAATTTTGTATGGTATGATAAAAAAACATAATTTAATGATTGAAAGTAAAGGAAAATATATTGGAACACAAAAGAGTTATTGTATTAGAATTTAGATGAACAAGCATACAAATGGCAATTTTGGATTTTTTTTTTTGGGTGATTTTTATGATGCAAAATGACTTGGAACAGAGTTTAATGATGAAATAACACTTAAATAAGATGAAACAAACAAATTTAATGCAAGAAAAAAAGTGATGAAATGAATTTGAAAATAATGGCTAAGATAAGGCATATTTGAAGAGAATAAGAAGAACAAGATGTAAACACAATGAACAAGAACACAAAGGCATACTTACTTAATAATTGAAACCTTAAGTTTTGATACCAAATGATATGAATTAGGTTAGATTAGATTCCTTACTCGTATGCTTAGTACAAGTCCTAAATCTATTCAATAATCAAACAATGATATTTGATCTCCAAATCCCAACTAGACCTATAGAAAACCTATTTCTAGCAACCTAAATTATAAAGATTCAAAGTTTTGTTAATCTCAATCCTAAATCAACTAAGTAATTTAAGACCTAGATTAAATGTGTTTGTGAAATTATTAAGCTCACTCAATAGTCTCACCTAGTCTTTTCAAGAACTCGAAAAGAGAAATTTCTCTTCCAAAAGTTTATAGCCAAAAGAATAATTCATTTAACATTTTTTTTCACAAAAGAAGGCCTTGTGATTTGTCCACATGGTATTTTGCCTTCACAAGATAATATCTAAACAAAATCTTTCTTAGTTGCTTACAAACATAAACCACTAATAAAGAAATCCTAATCCAAAAAATAGAAGAAAATTATGCCAATAAGAAGTAATCGTAAAGAGAATAGGAAGGTAATGGCAACTAAGCAAATCTTATTCATATCTTTAGTTTTAGGTTATGTTATAAGCTTTCTCTCTTTAAGAACACATTATGGACTCTTTAATCTTGCCTTCATCAAATGTTTTGGGCCTTTGTTGCCTCCTCGTGTTGGGCTTCATTGGGTTAAGCTAATTACTCCATTTAAAGTCTAAGTTCTAAACATCTTGTAATTTGCTCTATGACTAACTTTAGGCTTTAAGTTCCATGCTTCAAACATTATCTTCAATGGGCCAACTAGGCTTGTCTACATCATAGACTTTCTCTTTCCTTTCATGCCTTAATTTTTGCCTAAATTCCTTTTTTTTGGATTTTCAACTTAATGGAATTTTTTTACTTTTCTTACATACTTACACAAAGTACTTCTTTAACCACTATAGGTTCAAAGAACTCATTCCCACCCATATCTAATGACTTTATAGCACTGTCTGAATAAATTTGATTGACCACATAGCCACCTTTCTAATTTCGCTTTAACTTTCTTTGAGGATCCTAAGCTTGTAGTTGGATTGCTTTCAGCACTAGATCACCAACTCTTAATGTGCGCATCTTAACCCATTTGTTAAATGTTGGGGCCATCCTAGCTTGGTATAGCTGGATATGGTAAAGAGCCTTAACCTTCACTAATCTAGCAAGTCCAACAATTCAAACCTAGTTTTTACCCATTGACACTCATAAACTTTTATCTCAACCAATACCCTTAAATATTTCAAATTCATTTTAATTGGCAGTATTGTCTATATTTCAAAAACTAGGGAGTATGGTGTCATTCCTATTGATGTTCTTGCTATGGTTTGGTACCCCCATAATGTGAAATTATAAGTTTCTACCATATTGGTAAGGATGTTCTTATCATTCTTATTAGTTGCCTTAATAGCTCCATTCACTTGAGCCTAGTAAGGTAATGGCTTTTGATGGGTCACTTCATACTTTTGAAAGATTTCAATGACTTTAACTTGAAAGTGGACATCGTTATCTATCACGATGTGATGTGACACACTGTAGTGATAAATGAGATTATTTTCTATAAACCAAGCCATTGTTTTGCACCTATCCTATTGAAAGACTCAGCTTCCACCCATTTTGAAAAGTAATCCATTACTACCATGATGTACTTATTTCCCTATATAGAAGTTGGCCTAATTTCTCTAACCATATTAATGCCCCAAGCTGTGAATGGCCATGACTATTGATATATCAGTGCCATATAAATAGCCCATTGAGTAGCAAGAACATAGGTCGACAAGTAATAAAGTGTATGAGAGTATGAATATCATTCACATGAGGATCGAGTTTAAAGTATTTTGTGTCTTATATTATATAAAGGATCAAAGTATATGAGAATTGAAATTATAAATAAGAAAAATAAGATCAACACTTATAGTGACTAAAAATAATTAATGGAGAAAAAGTGGCTAGGGTTTCAACTTCACTTAGGGACTTTAAAGGATTACTAATCTTTATCTAATTGGTTCATTGATCAAGTGTTACTATTGAGTCATTAAGGTGATCAATCAATCTATTTTGAGTATCAATCAACATCCAAATGCATGTTAAGTTAATGTTTTCTCAACACAAATGCAAAACATGATGCAATTGTTCTACTAAATAAGATTCTAAAGGTAGTAATGTTTTATTAAAGTCTCTCAACTCATAATAAAACATGAGAATTATTGAAGGATCCATTCCATGAAAAACATATCTCATTTATTAATTCATGGAACTAAATATGATGAAAGGCCAACTAATCAATAACATGAAGCATTCAATAAGTATTAACATATATAATGAATGAAACCAAAAGATTTAAACTAAGGAAAACTAATATAGGTCATACAATATCCATTTATAACCCTAGCCTTAAGAGTTTAGTGCATAATGAAAGAGAAAGAAACAAAAAATAACATTAATTCAATCCTAAGAGTAGCCATGAACTTCTTTTTGAACTTCCTTGATTGCTTACACCTTCTCTCTTTAACTCCTTAATTAAATCCTTAAGATATGTTGTTCTTTCTTTCAAATGTTGGGTGAGTCTTTCATGCCCTAATTTTGTATTATTTTCCTCCTTAAATATTGTTTTAATTATGCTTTTTAAAAGGAAACTTGGGCTTAAGGAAAAGGAAGGGATATCTTAAGGATTTATTTTTTTATTTTAAGGTTTAAAGAAGCATATAGTCATATAATCATGCACTATCGAAGCACAACCACGCATTGCAATAATAACCTCTATCACATTCCACCTCTCTAGGATGCTTGACCATGATTTAAGGCCATGTATTTTTGTTCTCCTCTATTTCTTTGGTGTTGTTGAGGTGCATGATCATGTGCTTAGACCATACAACCGTGAACTCTTTCTTCACTCAAACTTTCAATTTCTTCACTTTAAGCCTACATAACACTAATTGTCATGCATTAGGTCTATTTATATGAGAAATCAAGCAATAAATCATGGTTTTAACGGAGAATTAAACTATTAAATATGTGAATTATCATGCTAAACAATGCTAAAGTCAAGTCCTTTAATTCCATCAAAGGTAAATGGTGGAGTCTACTACGAATATAACATGTGACAATTTTAGGTAATCTAAATGGAATTATGTTCCATAGTGGTGTGGTAATATCTAACCTCAAAATTTTTTGAGCTAGGGCTTTCTTATTCAGGTGGGGGCTATAAATTTCTATATGTACCTTTTCTATGACCTTGCTTGCTTGCTATTTTGTCAGATATCTTAGATTAATTGTATATGACATTTGTTTGTACACCATGTCATCATACACTACAAACTGTGATTCCAACCTTTAAATTTTGTCTTTATCTTTCCTTTCAACTCCCTCAGGGTACTATTCACTTTCTATGTATCTCTGCACATCATAGTGGCATGGATTATTTTCTACTAATACTTGTATCACCCTTTTATCAACATAGCACGACATTGTGGATCTAAGTGTGATCAACAACTTCATTAACATTTTTGATGGTCCATCTCAAATAGAGACCAAAATGGCTAAGACATCAGTCATTACATTCTATTCCCATGGAAGATGGTGGAATATGACCCTTTGGATATTTTGGGTCAATCTCTTTAAATGTTATAAATACAGGCGTAAACACTCTTCCTTCAACTCTTATTCATCAGTTACCTACCAAATGACTAGTAATGAATCCCTAAACACTTCAACTATCCTTACTTTCATATGCATAAACAATTCCAACCCTAACCCATAAGACTTAAATTCAGCCATGTTGTTGGTCACCTTGAAATCTAATTTCTTGGCCATTGGAAATAACTCTAATTTTTAATGACATTACGATTATCCCTACACCATATCATTTCTTATTTATTGCTCCATTGAAGTGCATCCTCCAACCCTGTGGCTCAATTACTTTTAACCCTTTTTTTTAGAGGAGGGGGGGAGGGAGGGGGAAGGGGGAATTGAGGGAGTTTATGTTCTCCTTCCACAAGTGGTTATTAGGCCAAATATTCTATAACATTGTCACAGCCATTTTCAATTACAAATCATGGCATTCGTGTCAAAAAATACATATGTATAAAGGCTTATTCATCATACATACACATTCCAACATGTATTTAATGTACATATATGTTAACTAATGTTCAAGGCTAGTGACTATAAACTAGTTCCTATCTAGATATATATACATGATACAAAGAGAAAGAGAGCTGGAATTTAGCAAATGACCTGAGGTCCATGTGTCTCTATGCAAAACTCTATGCACAAAAGTATCCAAACCGCATGCTTCATGATCTGAAAAATAAAATGTGATTTGATGAGTCGCAACTCAATGAATAAAAACAAAATCAGATCCTTATGACATAACCAACAATCAAATATCATCGGGATGCATTACAAGTATAACAATTGACTATGCAAGTGCAAATGCAATAGATTGATTTTTATCGTGATCTTGCAAGGCAAACACTACTACTGGGAATTCATGTGATTCAAGTGACATTTGGTTTTGTTGGGCAACATATAACAAGTGAATCTTTTAATCAACAACATGTGTCAATAGGACATATTGGTGCTTTTTCCAAGTGATTTACAAGTGTTTGACAAGTCAGTCACAACATCCTTTTAGTTTCATATGCAAGTACTCATTCACAACAGTATACCAAATTATCATTAAGAGCATATAATTCTCACTTGACTAGTATTCATATGTAAAGTGTAACAATTCAATCACATATACATGTAATATAACATAATCATATTATAAAATTATCACTCATACAAATTAGAATCTAATTATGGTTTTACTCACTTTTTTATTTGATCAACCATTATGGTAGGTTTGGTTCTCTCTCTAAAGCTTCCTCAAAGTGTTGAGATCCTAACATTTGATACATACATGGTTATAAGTATGTTAAAATGATTATGAATGCTTAGTATGCAACTATGGCATGATCCATGTAAGTGGACCTAGTCTTTATGAATATTTTCCTTATATGGCAACCTAACCTTGCTACACTCTAATAGTAATAACTCTAGACATATTTATCCAAATGACTTGATTATTTTTTTCTAAATAAACTAGACACATAATAATACAACATATTCAAATTTTAGGTCAATATAAGACACCTAAAAAATGTGGTGAATTTTTGAAATTTGCCCTATTTAAATGTCATCTTAGTCTGAGGAGGTCTTACAATCTTGGGTATATCTCAAATTGTACAATTCCAATTTCAAAAATAACCCAACAAAAGTTACAAAACACATAAAAGAACATTTTTTTTATATTTTACTCATTGTCTGATTCAGTCTATAAAGTCACCAAAACAAATGACCAATATCAGGGTGAGCAGGTTTTCAACATGTTGATTATCAGTCATAATGAAAGGGCAATATCTCAATAACTATGTTAAATTTGGAAAAAAAATATTTCATAAACATGTAGATAAGAGAAAAATATACAACTTTAAAGTTTGTCACATCATCAAATTTCAAATTTATGGCCATCAAATTCTTAGAAAAAGAGAATTATAGGATTAATAGGTTTAGGGTTAGTCACAATAAATGAGCCATATTTCTTTCCACACAAAAAATCAACCAAAAATTCTTTACAAGTATTTATAAGGGATATAGCCCTATAAATTTCATGTTTTATAATTTTTCTAAATTTAAACATAATGTCATCAAAATATAAGAAAATAGAAAGACTGAGGTGATTTCTGTTGGTTGTGAACTAGCCCTAATGAAGGAGCCATATCTCTTCACACACATGAAATCAAGCAAAAAATTTTTACATGCATTTAGAAGGGGCATAAAGCTACAACTTCTATATTTTTCACTTTTCTAATTCTCTTATAGGGTTATGAAATTGTGGGTACAAAATTATGCTCTAACAATAAAGCCAACACAATCAACTCTTATTTCTCTTGAATTTCAACTTTCAGACATGAGCTCTACCTCAAATACACCATAATTCTTACTAGCCATGCATGATTAACATGTCATGAGGGATTAATTTCATATGGGAAGAAGATAAATCAACTTACCTATTTTCCCAGAACTAGAAAAGCTTAGGATTCCTTCGTAGGCAGCTCACATTTCTCCCTCTTATTCTTTTTCTTCTTCTTCTTATTCTTCTTATTATTATTCTTATTATTCTTTTCTTTCTTTCCTTTGCTATCTCTTTCTTCTGTTGTTGTTCACATTTAACCTCTATATGCTGATCCTAAAATCTAAAAAATTTCCACTTATAAATCTATTACAACTAGACAAAATCATGGTGTTTCATTTCCATTGGTTGAAAGTTCACTTTTCCCCTTTAGTCCCTCTTTTTCACTCCTTCATCACCTTCATCCATCTCCTAATCCCCATATGCTCCTTATAATTTTAAATAAGCTCTAAAACACCATTATTTATGATACCATAACATGCATACAATGTAAGATAATTTGCCATGCAATTATACAAATATTACATATATGTTTAAGTGTCCCAAATGCAGTGGTGCAAGTGTCATCATAAGGCTTATCCAATTCACATATCTAAATGATCATTTATCTATTGCACATGTTCATGTGGGATTATAAATCATTTATGTAATGAATATGTTCATGTAAGAATGTCAATTAATGTGGATAGGGATGTTACAAACTACCTGACCTTTAATCACTTTTATGGTTACATATTTGATGTCAAATTACATCAAAAGTTTTAGCCACTTCAGTAATTTTCTAGTTAAGAAGGAGTTTTGTTTAAATACTTGACTGGATCAAGCTTCAAAATTAATTCAATAAAATATGATTGGAAATAATGTAACATCCTCAACCCAAATCATATGCATTTTAATTACATTATATTTAAATATATGCATTGGATAAATAATTATTTAGACATGTGAATTGTAGAAGCATGACAATGACACTTGCACCGTTGCATTTGGGACACTTGAACATATATTTAGTATTTGTATAGTTGCATGACAAATTATTTTATGTTGTGTGCTTGTTATAGCATCATAAATAATGGTGTTATAGAGCTTATTTTAAAGTGTAAGGAGCATGTAGGAATTAAAAGATGGATGAAGGTGCTTAAAGAGTGAATAAGAGGAACTAAAAGAGGAAAGTGAACTTCCAACAATTAGGAATGCAACACCATGATTTTGTCTTATTACAATAGGCTTACAAGTGGAATTTTTTACCCTTTAGGATCTGAAGTGAGTGGTTAGACGTGAGTTATATCAGAAGAGAGAGAGAGAGAGCTAAGGAAGAAGAAGAAGAAGAAGAAGAAGAAGAAGAAGAAGGAGAGGAAGAAGTATGGGCTGCCTAAGAAAGAGTCCTAAGGTTTTCTAATTCTGGGACAATAGATACGTTCATTTATCTTCCTTTAAACTGAAATTAACCTCTCATGACTTGTTAATCATGCATGGTTAATGAGAATTATGGAGTAATTGAGGTAGAGCTCTTGGATGGAAGTTGAAATTTAAGAGAACAAGAGCTATGTGTGTTGGATTTTGCAGTTAGAGCATGATTTTGTACCCACAATTTCATAACCATAGAAGAGGAACTAGGGAAAGTGAAAAATACGAAAGCTGTAGCTTTATATCCCACATAAATGCATATGAAATAGTTTTGCTTGATTTAGTGTGTATGAGGAATTATGGCTCCTTCATTAGGGCTGGTTCACAACTAACCGAGATGACCTCAGTCTTTATGTTTTCTTATATTTTGATGGCCTTATGTTTTGATTTTGACAAAGTTCAAAATGAAATTTGTAGCTTTATATCCCTTCTAAATATCTGTAAATCAGTTTTGATTGATTTATTGTGTGGGAAGAGATATGGCTCATTGATTGGAACTGACCCTGTACCTGGATGAAACCTGACCTTTCTTTTAATTTTATTTTCCAATAATTTGATGGCTATATATTCAGAATTTGATGGTGGTCCAAACTTGAAAGTTATAAATTTATGTCTGCTATACATGTCTGTGAAATATTTTTGCCAAATCTAGTATGGTTGTTGAGATATTGTCCCTTCATCATGATTGTTTGTCAACATGTTACAATCCTGCTCACCTTGAGATTTTGTTTTGGTGAATTTATATACTGAATTAGTCAATGAGTAAAGCATAAAAAATGTTCCTTTATATGTTTTGTAACTGATGGTAGATTATTATTACAGTTGGTTTTGTACAATTTGAGATACACCCCAGAATGTAAGACCTACTCAGATTGAGATGACATTGCAATAGGGCAAAATTCAAAAATTCACCACATTTTTTGTGTGTTCGATATTAGCTTGAAATTTGAATATATTGTATCATTATATGTCTCATTTGTTTGAAAAAAAGAACCAATTAATTTGGATAAGTATATCTACAATTATTGTAGTGAGAGTATAGCAAGTTCAGGCTGCCATATAAGGAAAATATGCATAAACACTTGGTCCACTTACATGAATCATGCCATAGTTGCATAACAAGATGAAAATCTTTCTTTATCATCATGGATTAATTCAGTGTATTGAAATAATTACTCAAGGCATTGACGATAAGAGTGGGAATAAGCCAGGACCATCCATGACTTAATAAGCTTGAAGGAGGAGGTAAGTAAATAGCTAATGGTACTATAAGTATGATTGGTTAAATGCCATGAACATATACTCAATGGAATAAAATGTTGTTTAATGTGATGATATTGAGGATTACATTGATGAAAAGATTGTTATACTCTTGATTTATTTATTTTCATGAAACGTTGAGAAATTATGACTTAGGAATGAGTGTATGTGGGCATATGAGCTGCCAAAGTTATGAGTGTTGTTATTAGGCATTATATTGTTGAAATTTTTATATATTTAAAGTTGATTTGTTGAAAGAATAATGCTTGATGTTGTTGGTAAGTAACACTATTCATAGCTTGTGTGGCAATGAAATATAACAGCCTGTGTGACAATAACATTCGATAGTCTGTGTGGTAATGATATCTACAGCCTGTGTGGCAATAAAATATAAGAGCTTGTGTGGCAATAACATTTCATAGCCTGTGTGGCAATAAAATATAATAGCCTGTATGGCAATGATATCTATAGCCTGTGTGGCAATAATATTCAATAGCCTATGTGGCAATGGTATCTATAACCTATGTGGCAATAAAATATAATAGTCTGTGTGGCAATAAAATAAAATAGCCTGTGGTAATAACATTTGATAACCTATGTGGCAATGATATTTATAACCTGTGTGGCAATAACATTTATAACTTATGTGACAACAAAAAATGAAAGCCTTTATGGCAGTAATATTGATAGCCCATATGGCATTTAAGAGTAAAAACTCTTTATTTCGTGCATGGATATGACAATGAGTTATTAATATTTAAATGTTTGTTATGTTATTTGAGATTAAAGTATCGTTATGCATTTACTTACAAAGTATGCAAGCTCACTCTTTTGCATTAAATTTTATTTAAAGAAAAGTAGACTAAAGATTACGTCCAGTTACTTTTCAAAGTTGTTATCTAGTAGTCTAATAGAGGTTGGGCCAGTATGCAGTCTATTAGTATTTAGTTTGTTTATCCATATATATATTGTTGTAAATAGTTACTATGTTGTGAACAAGAGACATAGTGTAAGAAAAAATAATAATAAATAAATAAATAATAATAAATAAATAATAATTGAAATAAGGTCTTTTAATGACAATGGATAGACTGAGAAATTTTTAATGATGATTTAAATTGGATGTCACATTTTAGTGATATCAGAGCGGGTAAATGATTTTGTAGACATGTGTAAAATGAATATGATATATATGATATTTGCATTGTGTTAATCTTGCATACATTGGCATATAGGAGTATGGATGCATATGATAGAGCTCATACTAGCCTATAGGTTGGAGATGAGTCTGTGAAGTCTGTTCATGCACGTGAGCATATTGACCATGTTGCATAGAATTTTGAGATGTCATGAAATAATCCAGCCACAAGTATAAACCTAAATATCATACAGTTTATTGAGATGATGTAGAGATTTGCAATAAAAACATATGTAGGACTTGCTATGGATAAGAATTACGATAGATTGAAGAAGTAAAAAGTAATTGACTTTGAGGGTACTACAGATCTTATTGAGACTGAAAAACGGCTTAGAACAATTGAAAGAATCTTGAATAGGCTTGAATGCATCTTAGAGTAAAGTTGAAGTATGCAATATCTTTGCTTTAAAAGAATTCCTTGAATTAGTAGGAGACCATTCCATGTAGCTTTACTCAATCGATGACATTGACCTAGATGATTTTTTAAGGGTGTTTACAAAAAAAAAAAAGTAAAAGTAAAAAAAAAGTAAACACCGTTGGTATACTTAGATAAGAAGAAGATAAAGTTTTCTAATTGAATCATAATGATATAACAATTACGGATTATGAGGTATAATTTGTTAAAACTCTTGAGATATGCTATAAAGTATGTGGGTACAAAAGAATTAAAGTGCTAGAATTTGACAAGGGACTGAGGTTAAAATTAAGATTGATTAGCAGTCAAACCAACTAATTATACTACACGATTAGCAATAACTATTTGAGCTGAGGAGGTGATCCAAGAGAAGAATGCAATTGAGGTTAAAAGAAAGAGAAGTTATGTAGGATGAAGTGAAGAACTTAATAGAGCAACAAAAAGGGGTGGTTTTACATTGTATGATGGATAAGCATTTTAAAGAGGTATTAATAATTAAATAGATGAAGGATAGAGTCAACCTAGTAGATTAGCATTAATAGCATCTGGTAGAGGTAGCTGTGGTTTTGAAGGCTCCAATGGTAGGAAAGGACCCATTGACATAATGGGGAGAGGTGTTGCCCCAATTTGTAATATTCATGGAAGAACTCATTTTAGAGAGCGTTAAGGACCTAAAAGGGTTACTTAATATACTTATAGACAGTCAGACCATATAAACCAAGATTACCCAATGACAGGTGTGATTGGAGGAGAGTCTCAAGTAGTTATGGGGAGAATGTTCATGACATAAGTAGAAACAAAGTGTGTAGAAATTGTTTTATGCTAGTGTGTGTTGTCATATTGACTATAAATTTAATATTAATGAACTTTAAAGAATTCGATGTTATTTTGGGGATGGACTAGTTAGCAAAACATCATACAGTTTTAGATTGTCATACTAAAGAATTGATAATAAGATATTCAGGACAATTACGAGTTATATTTGTTGGGGAGCACAAAATTATTCTGAACTTGTTTAATCGCAGCTATTCAGTGTTTTCAACTAATCAAAGAAGGTTGTGATGCATTCCTAGCAAGGGTGGTGGACATTAGTGTTCTAAGTTTGGATTTGGTAGATATTCCTATAGTAAGAGAAATTTCAAAAGTATTTCTTGATGATTTATCGAGTTTGCCACCATATAGAGAAGTTGATTTTAATATTGAGACCTTGCCAGGAGTGGGATCTATTTCTATTGCACCATATCGAATGGCAGCAGTGGAACTGCAAGAATTAAAGAAACAATTAAAAGAGTTGTTACAAAAAGGTTTCATTCGACCTAATACCTTTCCTTGGGGGCACCAGTGTTATTTGTGAATAAAAAGGATGGGAGTATACGGTTGTGTATTGATTATAGGTAACTGAATCGAGTAACAGTAAAGAATAAATATCCCATACCAAGAATTGATGACTTGCTTGACCAACTTTAAGGAGCAACGATATTTTCAAAAATTGATTTGAGATCTGGGTATCGGCAGTTGAGGGTTACTGAGCTAGACATTAAAAAAAAAACTGCTTTTCATACTAGGTATGGTCACTATGAGTTCCTCGTTATGCCTTTTAACTAATGCACTAATAGCATTCATGGCATTAATGAATTGTACCTTCCAGTAATATATTGATCAGTTCGTAATTGTGTTCATTGATGACATTCTTATATACTCACAAAATCATGAAGAGCACAAGCAACATTTGAGAATCGTATTGCATATCTTAAAGGTAAAACAACTATATGCCCAATTGAACAAATGTAACTTTTGGATGGAACAAGTGATCTTTTTAGGGCATATTGTGTCTAGACATGGTGTTCAACTTGATCCAACTAAGGTGAAAGCCATTTTGGAGTGGGATCCACCCAAAAATGTATCAGAGGTGCATAGTTTTCTTAAGTTGACTGGTTATTATAGATGATTTGTGGAAGAATTCTCCATTATTGTCGGGTCATTGACAAAATTATTACAGAAGAATGTAGCATTTAAATGAGATGATCAATGTCATCAAAGTTTTGAAGAACTAAAGAAGAAATTAACTATGACACTGATATTGACATTACCATCAACAAATAATGGATTAGTGGTGTACACTGATGCATTAGGATGGGGGTTAGGTTGTGTATTTATGCAGTATGGAAAAGTGATAGCTTATGCTTCTTGACAGCTAAGGCCTCATGAGTTGAATTATCCTACCCATGACTTAGAATTGGCAGCCATTATCCATGCCTTGAAAATTTGGATGCATTACTTGTGTGGAGAGACATTTCAAATTCTGATAGAACATAAAAGCTTGAAATATATTCCAACATAGAGAGAATTGAACCTAAAGCAGAGAAGATGGATGGAATTATTGGAGACTATGATTGCACTATTGATTATCATTCGGGTAAGGCTAATGTTGTTGCTGATGCTTTGAGCCAAAAAGCCTTAGATGTTGTTGCATGTATGGTTGGTTATAATTCGACATCCTTGGTTAATCTTTGTGCTTTAAATGTAAAATTTAAGGTTGAGAATGTGATAGCTTTATTGGCTACTCTTCACTTAAAACCTGTGATAGATGGCAAAATTAGAGAAGTTTATATGAAGGATCCATATTTGTAAAAAATGCTACAAAAAATACAGGAAGGTAAGAAGACTAATTTTTTTTATTAAAGATAATGGGATGATAGCGATGGGTAGTCAAGTCTATGTACCAGATGTTGACGGTTTGAGATCAAAGATTATGCAAAAGGCACACAATACACCATATGCTATGCACATTGGAAGTACAAAAATGTATAGAAACCTACGGTCACAATTTTGGTGGTCATTGATGAAAAAATATATAGCTAAGTTTGTATCAAGATGTTTAACCTACCAATAGATCAAGGCAGAACATCAAACACCAATAGGTAAGTTGCATCCTTTATCTATTCCTGTATGGAAATGGGAGAAAATTTCAATAGATTTTGTTATTTGTTTGTCTCATACACAAAAAAAGCATACTGCTATTTGGGTTATTGTAGATAGACTCATAAAATCTGCACACTTCTTGCCTATATGACAAACAAATTCACTTCATAGATTGACTAAAATATATGTTGCTGAGATAGTGAGATTATATGGCATTCTTATTTCTATTGTGTCCGATAGAGATCCTCGATTCACTTCTCATTTTTGGAATACCTTGCAAACAGTTGTGGGTACTCGTTTGAATTTTAGCACTATTTTTCACCCACAGACTGATGGTCAATCAGAGAGGACTATTCTAACATTAGAGGATATGATGCGAGCCTGTGTGTTAGAATTCAAAGGCAATTGGGATGACCATTTGCCATTAATGGAATTTGCATATAATAATAGTTATCACTCCAACATTGGCATGGCACCATATGAAGCATTATATAGTAGGAAATGTAGAAGTCCAATTTGTTGGGATGTTGAAGGGATGAGATAGTTAAAAGGTTCTGAGATGGTACAGGATACAGTGCCCAAAATCCAAGTATTCAGAAGATGTCAATAAAAGAAAAAAAGTGTATGTTGATAAACATAGATAAGAAATGGAATATCATGTTGGTGATAAAGTATTTTTGAAAGTCTCAGCATGGAAAGACATTATTAGATTTGGTAAACAAGGAAAGTTGAGTCCAAGGTACATTGAGCCATATGAGATCATAGAGAGAATTGGAATTTTGGCATATCAATTGGCATTACCAGTAGAATTATCTTAGATACACAATGTGTTCCACATTTCTATGATTCGAAGGTATTGATCTGATCTTAGCCATGTATTATATGGGCCAGTGATTGAATTGTATGATGATATGACTTATAATGAACAACTAGTTAAAATTCTTGATCAATAACTGAAACAATTAAGGAATCAAGTGATACCCATGGTTAAAGTGAGTGGAGTCATCACTCACCTAAGGAGGCCACTTGGGAAGTAGAGGAACACATGAGATGATAATATCCCTATTTATTCTAAAGTTATAGTAAGGAAAAAAAATTTCGAGGATAAAATTTTTATAAAAGGGGGAGAATTGTAACATCCTCAACCCAAATCATATGTATTTTAATTATGTTATATTTGAATATATGTGTTCGATAAATAATCATTTAGACATGTGAATTGTAGAAGCACGATAATGACACTTGCGCTGTTGCATTTGGGACACTTGAACATATATGTAGTGTTTGTATAGTTGCATGAAAAATTGTTTTATGTTGTGTGCTTGTTATAGCACCATAAATAATGGTGTTATAGAGCTTATTTTAAAGTTTAAAGGCATCTAGGAACTAGGAGATGGATGGAGGTGCTTCAGGAGTGAAGAAGAGAGACTAAAAGAGGAAAGTGAACTTCCAACCAATAGGAATGCAACACCATGATTTTGTCTTATTGCAATAGGCTTACAAGTGAAATTTTTTACCCTTTAGGATCAGAATTAAGGGGTTAGACTGAGTTATAGCAGAAGAGAGAGAGAGCTATAGAAGAAAGAAAGAAAGTAAGAAGAAGAAGAAGAAGAAGGAGAGGAAGAAGTGTGAGCTGCCTAGGAAAAAGTCCTAATGTTTTCTAATTTTGGGATAATAGGTAAGTTAATTTATCTTCTTATCAACTGAAATTAACCTTTCATAACATGTTAATCATACATGGTTAATGAGAATTCTGGAGTATTTGAGGTATAGCTCTTGGATGGAAGTTGAAATTCAAGAGAATAAGAGCTGTTTGTGTTGGATTTTGCTATTAAAGCAGGATGTTGTACCTATGATTTTATAACCCTATAAGAGGAATTATGGAAAGTGCAAAATATAAACATTGTAGCTTTATATCCCATATAAATGCATATGAAACAGTTTTGCTTGATTTAGTGTGTGTGAGGAGTTATGCCTCCTTTATTAGGGCTGGTTCACAACCAACTAAGATGACCTTAATCTCTCAGTTTTCTTATATTTTGATGGCCTTATGTCCTGATTTTGATAAAGTACAAAACATGAAAGTTGTAGCTTTATATCTATTATAAATATATGTGAATCAGTTTTGATTGATTTGTTGTGTGGAAAGAGATATGGCTCATTTTTTGGAACTAACCCTGTACCCAGATGAAATCTCACCTTTCTTTTAATTCTATTTTCTAAGAATTTGATGGCTATAGATTTAAAATTTGATGATGGTACAAACTTCAAAGTTATATATTTATGTCTTATCTACATGCCTGTGAAATATTTTTGCCAAATCTAGCATGGTTATTGAGATATTACCCCTTCATCATGACTATTTGTCAACATGTTACAAACCTGCTTACCCTAAGAATTGGTCTTTTGTTGGTGACTTTATAGACTGAATTAGATAATGAGTAAAATGTGAAAAATGTTCCTTTATATGTTTTGTAACTGATGGTAGATTATTATTGCAATTGGTTTTGTACAATTTGAGATACACCCAAGAATGTAAGACCTACTCAGACTAAGATGACATTAGAACAGGGTAAAATTCAAAAGTTCACCACATTTTTTGTGTGTCTAATATTGGCTTGAAATTTGAATATGTTGTATCATTATGTGTCTAGTTTTTTGAAAAGAAGAACCAAGTAATTTGGATAAGTATATATGGAGTTATTATTGTGAGAGTATAGCAAGTTTAGGCTGCCATATAAGGAAAATGTGCGTAAACACTAGGTTCACTTGCATAAATCATGCCATAGCTGCATAACAAGATGAAAATCTTACTTTATCATCATGGCTTGATTTTGGTGTATTGAAATAGGTCCTCGAGGCATTGATGATAACAGTGGGAATAAGACGGGACCGTCCACAACTTAATAAGCTTGAAGGAGGAGGCAAGTAAATAGCTAATGGTATTGTATGTGTGATGAGTTAAAAGTCATGAACATATACTCAATGGAATGAAATGTTGTTTAATGTGATGATATTGAGGATTATATTGATGAAAAGATTGTTATACTCTTGATTTATTTATTTTCATGAAGCATTGATAAATTATGGCTTGGGAATGAGAGTATGTTGTGATATGAGCCGTCAAAGTTATGGGTGTTGTTATTAGGCATTATATTATTGAAATTTTGGTGGATTTATAGTTGATTTGTTGAAAGAATAATACTTGATGTTGTTGGCAAGTAACACTATTCATAGCCTATGTGGCAATAAAATAAAATAACCTGTGTGGCAATAACATTCGATAGCCTGTATGGCAATGATATTTATAGCTTATGTGACAACAATATTTATAACCTATGTGACAACCAAAAATGAAAGCCTTTGTGGCAGTGATATTGATAGCCTATGTGGCATTTAAAAGTAAAACTCTTTATTTCTTGCATGGATATGATGATGAGTTATTAATATTTAAATGTTTGTTGTGTTATTTGATATTGAAATATCGTTATGCATTTACTTACTAAGTATACAAGCTCACTCTTTTGCATTAAATTGTATTTTAGGAAGAGTAGACTAAAGATTGTGTCTAGTTACATTTTGAAGTTGTTATTTAGCAGTCTAATAGAGGTTGGGCCAGTATGCAGTCTATTAGTATTTAGTTTGTTTAGCCATGTATACCTTAATGTAAATAGTTACTATGTTGTGAACAAGAGACATAATGTAAGAAAAATAATAATAAATAAATAATAATTGAAATCAAGTCTTCTAATGACAAGGATAGACTTATAAAAGTTTAATGATTATTTAGATGAGATGTCACAAGTAATGTCTTAACTTTTTCATAGTCCAATTTATTCTCAATTTTTGTGCCATCTATGGTCTTAACCGTTTCTTCAAAATCATGCTTCATCTTATCATCTCTTAATTCAACCTTCATTAAGCTTTCCCAAACTACCAATCCATCCAACTCAATTTGTTCAATTTCAAATGTCTAACCTATGTTTGATCACCATCATCTACGTCTTTAATGGAACTCAATGAGAGCTTTGAAAATAGGTTTATTATGGTTGCGATTGAATAAATGGCATCTTGCTTGCGACTCCATCCTTTTATTAACCAATGAGGGGTTGAGAGGACATGGTTTTTACATTATTAGAAACCCTAAAACATAGCATGCTTTGTGATCAACGAGAGATCATTTAGGCCTCCTGCAAATTTAAAGCCCATTTTCCAAAATAGTGGTCATCAAAGGACTAAGGTGGGATAATACATTGGTATGACCCCTAAGGGATATGAAGTCACTACCTGAATTTGGTCAAGATAAGAATCTAGGGAAGGTGAAATCTAAACCTAAGCTAAGTTAATTAGAAGGCCTATTTCATCTTCACCTTATCAGAGATTAGGTTTTAATATTAGGTACGACTTGAGGAATAGGTTAGGCACTTCTAAGTTGCTTGAATATTTGGATCTGACTTTATGGCATCTTTGGTATATTTTGCCATTTTTAACCAAGTCATTAATTAGTCTAATTGATGGCCCTAAACATGCCTCTAATGCAATTAAGTAAATCAAACCATCAATTCCAAAGGGAAATGGGTCATGCATTATGGTAAAGGGAGTAATATACATATTAATATCCATACATCCATTTCAAATAGAGGGTGGTGTCATGTGACATGGCATATGATAACATACATATCCACACACAATACTCAATTATTAAAAGACTATTAAGGCTAAGATTCATGGTATATCTTAAAAAAATACTTATACCTAAAAGAAACACATAAGCTAGTAATTTTGTCATAATGCAAGTGAAAGAAAACAAAGTAATCAAGTAAAGCTCATGATAAACTCCTTACCATATCCCCAAATGTCAAAGTACCTAGGTGAATCTTAGGCCTCAATCATACACTTTTCAACATCATACGGATATAATAACATCAAATCAACATAAATGTCTGAGTCATAAAACATAAAAAATATAAGCATGAAATGCAATCACTTTGGAGGGCTTTTGGTGTGTTAAGGCTAAATTATCACTAAAGGGATCATAGGATCTATGAACATCTCCCTTTTTGCTTTCAAGGAGCATAACATCCACTGATGCCCTTAACAATTTGTAAGGTTAGAATATTAATCATCTAGAAGAAAGTTATAAGCGTTGAAGCATATGTATGTGACATACTTAAAAATACAATCCAAATGCAAACACTCATGAGATGGCTTTTAAGGTCCTAGGAGTGGTCAACTTCTCACTTTAAAATAGAAGCTTAAACATCACAAAAATTATGAAAGGGAAGAATAAGAAGCACTAGCACATGATAAATCATGAAAACTATCTTTAACATATTCAAGACTCCATTTCTTAAGTGCATAGGGATCTTAGGCCATTTGTATTTTCCTAATTCTACCAATGGAATGACCAAACATCTTAAAAAATAGTTTTGAAAAGAATAAATTTGAGTGAAGAAAAGAGAATTATGCAAGTTATATCCCATATTGAGGAGGCTTGTACAACCCATTTTAAGGGATGCACAACCTAAAAAGATGGTTATACATACTACAAGTTTGTATAACCTCTATTTACTGGGTTTTCAAAATTTGAAAATAAGAAAAGAAAGAGAAGAAGAAAGAAGAAAGGGGAATCCTTTGGATGCTCTTAAATGTTCTTTTGCCCTTAATAGCTCACCATGTGATTTTTATCCTTCAAAATGCTTAGGAATGCTTAAGGAATGAAAAGACAAGTCTTGTTCTACCAGGGCAATGGTTGGCATGAGTTAGAGTTTTGGTGTTTCTATTATAAGTGGTGTTATAGAGAAAATTTGGCAGAGTTTTTATGGGGTTTCCAAGCCTTTCTTCCCCTTTCAAATGGTAGGGGTATTTACAGAAAAGGAAGAATGCACTAGAATATGAAATGGTTTTGGTTGCAATTTGTTTAAGTCTAATCAAAGAGAATGCCATGAAAGTTATTAAATTATGATTTTTAATAGGGTTGTGTAGCCAAGGGTTAGGTTGTACATCCTTCATTCTAAGTAGTACTGATATTGGGTTAAATGAGAGACCAATTCTAGAACATTTTAAGGTTTAAGGTTTAACCTTGGTTGTACAACACTGAAGTGGATTGTATATCTTAATTTTGGTAGGTTGGACATCTTAGCTTAGTGGGATGTATATCCCACTAGACAGGGTTGGTAGCCTTGGGCTTGGTAGTGTGTTTAGTCTTAGGTTTGGTCTTAGGGCTTTTCCAAAGCTCCGTAAAGCCTTATTTCTTTCATTATAATAGTTTACTTTGCATTTTGAGGAATAATGTCATTGACTTTCACTATTAGGCTTGCATCCTAAGGTCTAAAATCTGATGCTCACCATTTTTCCCTTACTTTTTAGGGCTTGAAAAACAAAATTTGAGAAATAACTATTTGAATAAGGCTTAACAAAGCAAATGTGAGGAATATAAACATTAGCAAAGGTACAAAAGGATACAATCCTTTAGTAAAGCTAGTTCTGATAATTTTCTTACATGTACTAGCTTGTTTTGCATGCTTTTAGTAGATTTCAAGTAGGTACTAAATTTGTACTTATAGCTTTCTAGTAGGTACCAGGTACTTTGTATCTCTCAGTGGCTTTGTAGTTGGTATTGAGTTTGTATTTGTAATTCTCTAGCTAGTAGTAAAAATTCCTTTTCTTTTTTTTTTTTTTTTTTTTTTTTTGTATTTGATATGTTTATAGTTGCCTTCTGGCAGTTCTTAATGTTCTTGAATCTTTTAAGAAGTGCCTTAGCCCTTCTAGCTTGGCGTTCTTCTTTAAGGATGTTTATTGAGTTAGACCCTAGTGTCAAATTTTTCCCTTCTAGAATTTTAAGGTGTTGACCTTTTGGCTTCATGAGATAAGATTATGTCATTATAACCCTTTTGGCTTTATAGGTATTTGACTTTGTTGAAACAAATGGGCTTAGTCCCAAATGTTGCTCACCTATCATCTAAGGTGCACAAATGGCTCTGGGATGTGAATTTATCATATGACATTCTGCAGACAGCTTGTTAGGGGTTAATTTTAAGATTGAAGAGTATTCTAGTAATCTTATTGATGGCTTAGAAGGTTGAATTAGCATTTTCATGCTTTTGGCATGGATAAGGATATTTTGATATCTTGACTAATAGGGTTAAAGATATTTTGGTAAGTTTGCTTTCCCAATCAGAACTTCGTTACTGATTAGGGCAATTTTGATAATTGAGCTAGAGATGTCAGATTATTAGGTCTCTTAGTAATTATGCTCGGATAAGTTGGATTTGGGCTTGCCTAGTCTTAGTGGTCTATATATACCACTTGACGAAACCTTTTTTTGTAACATGAGGGATGGTATGTACAAACCATTCAAGGCTGTACGAACCAGTTTTACTATATAAACTCTTTGATAGTGACCATTTGTGTGATTTCCTTCTCTTTTTTATTTCTCATTCCTAAAAGTTCTATAGACTTAGCTTTTTAGGTTTTCTTGTGCTTTGGGATTGGATGGCATAGTTGGTTTTACAAATGACAAAATGTTCAACATTCCATAAGAGTTCTTTAATAAGGACAATGCCATATGCGATGCCCTAGAGCAGCTGTGTTCACAGTTGGGGTTCTCGAAGGTAAACCCCTTAGCGGGTACAATGGTGAAGATAATTTTGATACGTTTTTCCCTACGTAGCGACACACTAATGGTCCATAACCAATATCATCACTTAGTAGGAGTTCCTTTCCCTTACCTTTTTATATTTTTAAATTTCTTATTGTCATTTTCCAACATTATAAATGAGGTGGAATTAGCTTTTTACCCATTTGAAGAACATAAATCCCAAGTATAATTCAAAGATCAATAAGAAGATAAATCCTTGAATCTAAACTAGATCTCTAAAAAACTTGTTTATAGCAACCTAGAATGTGATTTAAATTGTGTTAACCTTAATCCTAAACTAACCAAGTCATTCAATACCTAGATTAAACTAATTTTGTGAAATTATCAAACTCATTCACCAAGTCCACTTAAAAATTTAAAAAGAGAATTAATCTTACAAAGTTTAAGCAAAAATCATATGTTTTCTTATTGATAACCAAATATGGTCTTAAATATCCTTTACAAATGTTAAAAAAAAACCTTAAAAAACCCTTTATAATTTAGCCTTACATGTTCTGGCTGAATTTACAACTCCTAAACTTATTACGATAACTAATCTCACTCTTACAAAAAGACTAAAAGCAAATAATCCTATTGGTTGCCATGATCTGTCTTAAGTAATCCTATTAGGTACCATGACCTGACCTAATTAATTTCTAACATTAAAACACCTTATCTCAAGGTTCCTTACACAAATAAATAACTAACTAAAGAATCCTAACTAAAAGAAACATGATATTCAATGAATGAGGATAATTACTTATGGGAATAGGAAAATAATGCCAATTAATGCCAACTAAACAAATCTGTCATGGATCTTTAACATTTGGGCTTATCTTCACATTTTGGGCTCAATTTCATGTTATGGCCAAATGGTGTTGGGCTTGATCCTTTCCATCTATTAGGCTCCATTGAATTAAATTAAGCACTCCATTTGAAGAGTCCATGCTCTCATCTTAATGCATTTAGACTTTATGCAATCCTTGGCTATTTAGGCCAATTCTTTCCATATCTTTCCTTGTATAAAAGCTTTAAGTGCATCTCTAAATTTCTTTAGCCTTCCTCTTATGATTAGGCCTTAAAGTTGTAATGGTTCTTGATTATACTTGTTTTAGCTAAATGCATCATTCCCTCATTCCTCAGGAGGATTCGTCCTCGAATAGCACTAACATTGTAATCATTAGGCAAGTCAAATTTGTGAGCATTATCATTAACCCTCTCTAAAACCTCAAAAGGTCCATCTCCCCTAGAGCTAAGCTTACTTTTCCTAAGATTAGGAAATCTCTCTTTCCTAAAGTGTACCCAACCAAATATCTTGGTTTAAATACAACTCAAACTCTACTCTTATTTACTTTTCTAGTTACTTGTTCATTTCTCTTTTCTAGGTTTAAACACACCTTCTCATGTAATTGTTTAACATAATTAAATTTCTTTTTCCCTTCTAAGTTTATACGCATATTTGAAGGTATAGGGGAAATATTTAATGGACTTAATGGTACAAACCCATAAACAATCTCAAAAGGGCAGTAATGGATGGACGAATGTACACTACTACTATATGTAAACTTTATATGTAGTAAACAATCTTCTAAAGATTTCAAGTTCTTTTTAATTAAAACTCTTAAAAGTTGCCTTAGAGTTCTATCAACAACTTCAACTTTACTATCATTTTATAGATAAGAAGAAGTAAAAAAAAAACAACAATTTAGTTCCAAATCTACTCCACAATGTTTGCCAAAATAAACTTAAAAACTTTGTATCCCTACCACAAATAATAGTTCTCGACGTACTACAATCTCACAATTTCTTTGAAAACAAATTTGTAATATTATTGGCATCATCAGCTTTGTGACATGCAATAAAGTGTGTCATTTTAGAAAATCTATCAACGGCCACAAAAATAAAATCGTTACCACATTTTGACCTAGGTAAACATAAAACAAAATCCATTGAAATATCATCTAAGGCATACTAGGTACAGGTAAAGGCATATATAATCCATGTGGTTTCAGTTTAAACTTAGCTTGTTTACATGCAACACACTTATCATAAATGTTTTGCACATTAATTCATATAATGAGCCAATAGAAGTGTTCATGCAATACATCTAAGGTCTTTTACACACCAAAGTCCCCCATAAGCCTACCCCCATGGGCTTCCTTAACTAATAATTCACACAAAAAAGATTTAAGTACACAATGTTTATTATCTCTAAATAGAAATCCATCATGCCTATAATACTTCTCAAAAGCGGGTTTCTCACAATTCTGATAGTATTAGCTGAATTCAACATCATCTAAATATACATCTTTAATGTACTCAAAACTAAGCAATTTAGAATCTAATATAGTAAAAACAACATAACTTCTACATAGTGCATCGACCACTATATTATCCTTGCCTTGTTTATACCTTATTATGTATGGAAAATACTCTATGAACTCACTCCATTTAGCATGCCTTTCATTTAGCTTTTATTGTCCCTTAAGGTATTTCAAAGAGTCATGATCTATATGGATAATAAATTCTTTGGGCCAAAGATAATGTTGCCATGTTTGCAAGGCCTTACTAATTCATACATCTCTTTATCATAGGTTGGGTAGTTAAGAGCAGTCCCACTAAGTTTTTCACTAAAGTAAGCAATTGGTCTTTCTTCTTTTTTCACTAAGGTAACAATGGTGCATTAGTTAATTTAGATTTTAACAAATTAAAAGCCTTTTGTTGTGCCTTTCCCATTGAAAACCAACACTTTTCTTCATAATTTCAATTAGAGGTGTCATAATTGTGCTAAAATCCTTAACAAATCTTCCATAAAAACTAGCTAAACCATGAAAAGATCTTACCTCACTTATGGTAGTAGGCTTTGGCTAAGAGGAAATAACCCTTACTTTCTCTTCATCAACTTTTATTCCATCGTCACTTACCACAAAACCTAAAAAATCAAGTCTACTAGTACAAAAAGAACACTTTTGAAAGTTAACATATAACTTTTCCTTATACAAAACATCAAAAATCAACCTAACATGCTCTAAATGATGTTCTAAAGATCTATAATATATAAGAATGTCATTAAAATAAATAGCTACAAATTTTCCTAAATATCCACGCAACACATGATTCATCAATCTCATAAATGTGTTAGAGGCATTAGTGAAGCCCAAAAGGCATCACTAACCATTCATACAAAGCATATTTAGTTTAAAAGTTTTTTTTTTCACTCATCCCCCTCATTCATACAAATTTGATGATATCCACTTTTTAAATCAATTTTTGAAAACAATTATGCACTGCACAATTCATCTAGCTTGTCATCTAACCTAGGTATTATATGCTTATTTTCAATGGTAATTTTATTAATTGTCCTACAATCAATGTACATGCACCATGATCCATCCTTTTAAGGTACAACCAAAATAGGAACAACACATAGACTCATACTCTCCCTTACCAAACCATTCTCCATTAGCTCTTCTACTTGCCTTTGAAGTTCCTTTATCTCCTCAAGATTATATATGTATGTTGGTCTATTAGGAATGTGAGAGCTCGAGATAAAATCAATTTATTGTTCAATACCTTTTAAGGGTGGTAATCCTTTTGGCACATCTTCATTAAACAAATCTACAAATTCATGCAATAAAGAAACAAAACTACCGGGAAGAAAATTGGTTAGATCACACTAAAAGAAAAACATGTTGGTTGCAAATCTTTGTACAATAGCATAACCATGGGTGTATTAGCTAGCAAGGCTTTCCTTAAATCCCTATTTTTTGCATAAAAAGCTTTTTTCACACCCTCTTCTTTTACATGCCCCTCTATTTTCTTTTGGACATCCTCTATTTTCTCTTTTTTTTTCCACTTTAATCTCACGCCCTCTTAAGTTTTCTTACAACTATTCTTTTGTCGTGCTAATTCATTTTCTTGCTTATGTATGCATTCTCTCTCTCTCTCTCTCTCTCTCTCTCAAAATTTGTTGATCTTTATAAATTTTAGAAGGGGATAAAAAAGATAATGTAATATGCCTACCACCAAAAAATCAAACTCATATACATTATAAAACCCATCATGTTTTGCCCTCCTATCATATTGGCAAGGGCGGCCTAAAAGCATATGACTAGCTTGCATAGGATAACATCATATAACACCTCATCCTTAGACTTGCCCATTTAAAATGCTATCCTAACTTGCTTTGTAACTTTAATTTCACTACATTCATTGGGCCTTTGCAAATGATATGGTTTAGGATGCTATAAAGTTGGCAATTTCATCTTTTCAACTAGATAGGTACTAGTCGCATTAGTGTAACTACCACCATCAATTATAACAAGACATAAGTTGCCATTTATTCTACATCTTACATGAAATATATTTTCCCTTTGCATATGTTCATCTTTTATTTGGGCATTCAAGGTACGTCTAGTCATAAAAATATCTTTATTTGTTACCTCATTAGGGTCTTCTTCATCAATATCACTAGCATCTTCCATTGGAGGCATGTCACTATCTATTTCTTCTCCATCTTTATCTTCACTAATAATCTCACTATCTTTCAAAACCATTGTTCTTTTATTAGGGCAATCACGTGTAACATGCCCTCTTTCTTGGCATTTGAAACAAATAATTGAACAACTCTTATTGGGCTCATTAGGATCGGCCCTAGTAGGAAAATTAGGCTTCCCTCTTTCCTTTTTAGGTGTTTCAGCCTTGAACCTCATATTGGGCTTATCACCACTTTTAAACTTGCTAGTCTAAGAAAATAAATTTAAATTAGGCCCATATGGCTTACCCTTTAGTTGATTTTCCACCTTGATAGCATTATGGTACAAATCCTCTAAATTATTATAGGGGTACATCTCCACTTCATTAGCAATTTCTTCGTTGAGTCCAATAAGAAATCTAGTCATAGTTTGCTCAATAGTTTCTTTAATTTCAGCCTAATCAAAGTTAGCTCTAACTCTTGTTAATATTCTTTCACAATTTTTTCCCCTTGCAGTAGTCTTTGCAATCTATTATGCAAATCCCTATAACAATGATGAAGTATAAAACATTTTATCATGACTATTTTCATCTCTTTCCAAGTACTAATTGGACTATCCCCATATCTTTTCCTAGTGTACATGATTTGATCCCATCATAAAAAAGCATAATATAAGCTTAACTTTCTTTTCCTTACTATAATTTCGACAATTAAATACAAATTCTACTTTATTTTCCCATGATAAATATAACTTGGAATCACCCTTGCCATTAAAAAGTAGGAATTTTTAGCTTAATGCCACTTAGATTGCCATCTTGCATACTTGATCTTTGGGAATTTTCTTCATGTAAATTGTCTTCCTCCTCAACACTGATGAATTTGTGACACCTTGTTTGTCTTGAATGAGTGTGTGTGCTTTTGGAATTTGAGGAATTTTGAATGCTCCCAAAATGTTCTTTCACCTCTTTCAACTCTTAATGCACAAGGGCCATAGTATATTGCATTGCTTTTACAAACAACTTATATTTTGGATCATCTTTAGGTTCTACCATGGTTTGTGAAATAATAAAAGAATATCCTCACAAACACTCTCTTGCATGTTTACACTCAATTGATGGCACTCACACTCGTTGTTTAACTCAAATTTGGCTTTTACCCTTTTATGAGCTACACGCTCTTGCTTTTTACCACTCAATATTATTTTCTTTAAGTTCTTTAAAGACTAAGTTACTTTATGTTAAGACAAGCTCAAACTGAACACAAAATAAGCGTAAACTAGTCCTAAACACTTATAAAATAAAGATTTGAAAGCAACACAATCAGGTTGCAAACAAACAAATAACTAAAGACATAATCAAAATCTAAGAATTTAAAGGTAGGCAAAATTGCAAAGTGGTGTTTTGAATAAAAAAAATATGGTGAAATTAAGCTTAGACCAAATGATTCAAAGGGACATTTAGTTTTCGACTTCAAAACAACAAATATGCAATCTTTAGCTTCTTTTCTTTTGACATTTTTAACCTTTTCTTCTCTCTCTTTTTTTTTTTCTTTTCTATCTATTTTTTTCTTTTTTTTTTATAACTTTAGAAGGTAAAACATAACTGAAATTGCATAAATACAAAGAACAACTCTCAAAACACAAGAAACACAAAAGAGCTGAATTTAGGAATTTGATGGCTATTTTGGTAATTTTGCCCTTGCTTGAATTTTGGTCATAGACACTATGAAACACCTAGCAAGTGATTAGTAACAAAAAGAAACAAATTGGAATAACAAAGGATGAAGGAATTGCAAGAAACAAGCAAAATTCATGTTTCCTTAATTTAAGGAAAATTTGGCAAACTTCCAAATTTCAAGGAATTTCTTGAATCAAACACTTCAAATTTGCAATTAAGAACAGAAGAAATAATCCACAAAGGAAAACAATTTGAATTGAAAGAAAGAAAGATATCCAACAAGAAAAGGAAACAAGCTTATTTAGCAAAGTTAATTTAAGGAAATTATGCAAAAGTATTGGATTTTTTTAATGAAATTTGATATGAGATGATATATCAAGCTAATATAATGATCGAAAGTGAAAACAAACAGATTGAAACTCAATTGAACAAGTAGAATGGAATTGGTGCTAAAATTGCTTAATTTGTAACTTTTCTTATTTTAAGGAAATTTTGAAAAGCAATATATTCCAATTAGATTCTAATGATGCAAGAACATTTTTTGATGATGAAACACACTAATTTAATGATGGAAATAAAAAAAATAGAATGTAACACAATGGAACAAGATGAAACTTAATTAATAATGATAGAGTGCTAATTTGTAATTTAAAAGTTTTTTTGATGCAAACTAACCATAATGGAATTCTAACACAAAAGAATGATTAAATATGATGAGACAAATGAATTTTCTAGAAGAAAACAAAGAAAAATAGAATGGAACACAACAAAATTAATGGAACTGAAACAAGAAGAAGATGAGGCAGAATGTCATTTGAATGTTTTAATAGCAATAACAGAAGCAAACAATGAAGAACAATACAAGAATAGTACCCTTTGATCTTGAATAACCTTGGCTCTGGTACCAATCTGATACAAATGAGGTGGAATTAGCTTCTTACCCATTTGATGAACACAAGTCTCAAATATAATTTAAAGATCAAGAAAAAGATATATGCATAAACATACATGGATCATGCCATAGTTGCATACCAAGCATTCATATTCATTTTGGCATACTTATAACCATGTATGTATAAAATTTTAGGATTTCAACACTTTGATGAAGCCCTAGAGAGAGAACCAAATCCACCATAAAGGTTAGTCACATTAAAAGGTGAATAAAAACTGTAATTATATTCTAATGTGTATGTGTGATAATTTTATGATATGATTATGTTTTATTACATGTATATGTGATTGAATTGTTACATTTTACATGTGAATACAAGTCAAATCAGAATTATATACTTTTAATGATTACTTGGTATACCATTGTAAATGAACACTTGCATATGAAACTAAAAGGATGTTGTGACCGGTTTGTCAAACACTTGCAAATCACTTGAAACAAGGACCAATATGTCATATTGGCACATGTTATTGATAGAAGGATTCACTTATTATATGATGATCGGTAAAATAAAATATCACTTGAATCACATGAATTTCTGGGAGCAGCGTTTGCCTTGTAAGGTCATGACAAAATCAATTTATTGCATTTGCACTTGCATAGTCAATTGTTATACTTGTAATGTCTCCTGATGTTATTTGATTGTTGGTTGTGCCATAAGAATCTAATTATTATTTTTATTCATTGATTCGTAACTCCCCAAATCATTATTATGTTTTTTAAATACTGAACCATAGAGTTTGGATACTTTGGTGCATAAAGTTTTACATAGAGACACATGGACCTTAGGTCATTGGCTGAATTTTGACTCTCTCTCTCTTTGTGTCATGTACATATATCTAGATAGGAATCAGTTTATGGTCACTAGCTTTGAACATTAGTTAACATATATGTATATTAAATACATGTTGGAATGTGTATGTATAATGAATAAACTTTTATGCATAAGTATTTTTGGACATGAATGCTATGATTTGTAAATGAAAATGGTTGTTACATTCTAGGTCCTAGGATGCAAGCTCGATGATAAAAACTATGAGAATTATTCCCTAAAAAGTAAGGGAAATTGCAAAATAAGGGGACATAAGGCATTACAAAGCCTTGGATTAAGCCCTAAAATGAGGCCAAGCCCATAAGGCCTGCCAAGCCTTATTTAAATAGTTATACAACCATCTTAGTTATCTATTTTGTCAATTACCAAACCTTAGTCCTTGGAATGTTATAAAATCAAGCCCCTTGTAAATCTCCTATGGTTGTGTAGCCAACGAAGAAGCCTGTACAACCGACCCTTGTATAGACGTACTAGAAACCTTAATTCTCAAACCTTTATAGCCATTCTTTGGTATGGGTTATGTATGGATTATAACCAGAGCTATCCTAGCTTTGGTGCACCTTTCTCCATCAATAAATAGCCCTCATTTTAAAGAGGGAAGAGAGGCTTAGATAACTCTGACAAAACTCTACCAAGATCTATTCACTAATACCCTAGAATAAGTCTCTTACATTGTATCCCTTAGCATTTCCATTGCATTTTAAAATATCAAACTATAACCAAGTGCCTCTAATGGTAGGAAAGGCATTAAGAAGCATCTTATACCTCTTTTCCTTTCTTTCTTCTTTTTTCTATTTTAGAAAACTAAGAATAAAAAGAATGTACATACCTTTTTATGCTCTGCATAAACCTCTAAGTTTTGTACAGACCACCAGTTGGTCTATACATCCCTGTTTTCTTGAGATCAAATTATAAAAAACTTTCTTCTTTCTACATAAATTCACTTTTTCCTCTGGGTTATCTAGACATGTTAGGGGCCCTAACGGTAGAATGAGAAGTCGTTCTTAAAGCCTATGACCTCTATTCAATTAAAACTAATGACTATGATCAACGTTTCAACTCTTTTTCTTAAGTAGGACATTAGTGTTTTCATTATACTTGTGTTTCACCCTTTTTTCTCCTCTTGAGAATTTTTTATTTTTATGATTTTAGTCATGATTAGGTAAAGGAATTTGAGCTCTTTTGATCTCATAAGCTCACAATCCTTATAGGGATCATGATTTACTTTACATTTTCTTCCTTTTCACTAAAAAAGAGCAGTTGCAAGTTCCATGGCTTATGGACTCTTCCTCTTATTTAGGTAATCATAGGATTCCCCTTTAGGGAGAAAGGTTTAACCTTTGTGACCCTAAACATGGTATGTCACAAACATGAATTCCCTTTGCATATTGGCCTTTTGAGCTTTCATCTTAAGTTTATAGACATCTTAGCCCTTTTCATGGAAAATGGTATGTTTAGTTGGCTCCATAGGAGCATAATGTTATGGGAGATTCAACAACCTTAGGATCCCATTTCTCATAATTTTACCCTACGTCATAATATCCTCTATGATTCCATTGCATTTCATGTTTATGGTTTCTCATCTTAAATGACTCGAATGTTTGTACTTGTTTGGTGTTTTTGGTTTTATCATATGATTCATGCTATGTTGAGATGTTTATGACTATAGACTTAGAAATATGCTTAGGTTCCTTATCTTAAAGATATGGTAAGATGTTTACATGAACCTTATGGTAAGATGTTTACATGCACCTTACTTTAATGTTTCTTATTTGTTCTGATGTTGGTGACTAACTTATATGTTTCATAGGTGTAGGTGCTTAATTGATCTTGAACAAGAATAATGGTCTTGATGATCATTATTTTAAATATTGACCCTTATTTTGAATATTGACACCTATGCAAGATGATCTGGAGTATGGGTGACTGATATGCATGATCTCTCTAACATGTTACATGGCACCATCCCCTTTGATGTTATTTTTTATGATGCTTTGGCATGATTAATTGGATTGGATTACACTAGGAACATGTTTAGAGGCCACTAATCAGACCAATTAATAACATGGTTAAAGTGGTAAAAAGTGAATCAAAGTTGCTTGAACATCGGTTCTTATTATCCAAGCAGTTTAGGGGTGCCTAACCGCTTCCCCAAGTTGTACCCAATTTCAAAACCTAATCATTGATGAGGTGATGACACATTGGGCCTTCTAATTGAGTTAATTATGTTTACATTTTACCTTATATGGGTTCTGGTCTAGATGAAAGTTAGGTGGCGACTTCAAATGTTTTAGGGATGACACTAATGTATTATCCTTCCTTGGTCCCCTATCAACCATTATTTGGATAAAAGACTTCAAACTTGCACAATGCCTAAATGATCCCTCATTGATCCCAACATGAGCCACTATTTTGTTTTATTACCAATGTATGGCCTATGTCCTCTCGATCCCCTATTGATTGATGGAGTCAAAAGTAAGATTTTACTCATTTGAGCACAACTTTAAAAATTGCAAACACTCACACCAACCCTACATCCACTCCCCATTCATCCAATTAGGATTTCATTAACATTCAAACTGTACAAACTTATGCATTGCCTAAAAGATCCCCTATTGATCCTAACATGAGCCACTATTTTAAATTATTACCAATGTATGGCCCATGTCCTCTCGATCCTTTGTTGATCGATAGAAGGATGGAGTTATAAGCAAGATTTTACTCATTTGAGCACAAAAAATTGCAAACACTCACACCAATCCTATATCCACTTCCTATTTATCCAATTAGGATTTCACTATAATTCAAATTGTAAAAAAGAGTTTTTCCAAGCTCACTCACTAACTTAATGATTAGGCTTACATCTAACCTATGTACAATTTGTATTTAAGGCTAACCCATAACTTTACAATAGATGCCTAACCCTAGGTTTACTCTTAAACCTTAGCTATAAATGTTTAGGCTCACACCAAATCTTATAATAGCATTCAAAATAGGTTAATAACCAAAGTATGAAAAAAAAAACTAAAGAATGTGGCTTTGAGAAATCAATTAGAAAGAGTTTGGGTATATTAAAGGATATTCTTTTACATCAAAGTCCATTTGGGGGTAATTTGTAGTTTACAACCACCAAATAGTCATTACTCATACTCTAGGTGTAAATATCCAAATTTATATTAGGAATCCGACATTTCTTATTAGATAAATTTCATGTCCAAAATGCCTCAATCGTGATCAACATTTAATGGTCAAGATTTCCCTTTTGTGTTCACAATCTTTAAATGTGTCTAATGGCCAATTGACACATGGCTTTCTTCAATTGGTTTCTTTGACTAATCATTGCAACGCTCTAATACTTTGTGAAGTTTATGGTTGCAACTTTTTTTTCTCAAATGTGATCTACTTATTACTTTAGATTTAGGGTCATGACTTTAAATGTGTTATGGCCTACCTCATTATGTCATTTGGAGTTCCATGTGTGAGCATAAGATTTTGAAAACTTTAGGATGCAAGCCTAATGACGAAAATCACTAAATACATTCCTTAAAATGGAAAGGGAATTGTCAAATGAACAAAAATAAAGCCTTAGGACACTTTGGAAAAGACTAACCACCAAGCCTAAGTTCAAAGTCAAGCCTGAAGCCCAAACTACCAACTAGGATTAATGGGTTGTATAAACAATTAAGCAAAGTTGTATAACCCTGCCTTAAACCCTAGTAGATGAACCTTCTAAAATTGGTCCTCCTCTTAAACCCTAAAATAATACAACCTTGAAAGATGGATATATAGCCCAACCTTGGTTATACATCCCACGTGCAAACCCTAATTCTAAGAGATGCATCTCCTTTTTTGTGATTGAATAAGAACATCCTACAACTAGAACCATTTTGGCTCTAGTGCATCCATCCATCATCTATAAATACCTCCCAATTTAAAAAAGAGGGAGAGGTTTGGAAACCCTAGTATTATTTAACCAAAATTTCTCTAAATTTAACACTCAGAACAAAAACACTAAAACCTTAGTCCATTTTATCCATTCCCAAGGTATAACAAGGCTTAATCTTTATACTCTTATGCATTCCCTAACATTTTAGAGTATATAAATCATCTAGTAAGCCTCTAATGGTAAGGAATATATGAAGGCATTTAAAAAATCACCCATTTCCCCTTTTCTTCTCTATCTTTTTTTCTTTTCCTTTGTTTTAAAAACCCAAAATTGTAGGCTGTAAAACCTACCTTTTAGGCTATATAGCCCTTATAATGAGTTGTATAACCCAACTTCTCAAGGACAATATTATAGGAACCCTTCTTTCTTCACTTGGATTTCTCTCTTTCAAAGTAAATTTTTATGACATTTTGGTTCCATTGGTAGAATAGGATGAGGCCTAATGGCCTAAGACCACTATTAATTTCAAAATGAAAATTTGAACAAGTTTTAAATGATTTTTAAGGTTTGTTTTATGGTCTTTTAAAATTTTAGTTGGTAGATGTTTTAAGCTTATGTTGAGACTATATTTTACAGTGACCAAATGAGGAACTTAGGGTTCCTAGGACCTTAGGAGTCTCATTCTGGTTATGATTGTTTTCAAAAATATTATTACTTTGCTTTGGCCTTTAATTTCTCCTATTTTTAGTTGCATACTAACCTTTTTGATGGTTAGTGGTGCATGTGGATGTAGCTCTTTTAGAGCAACAAGAGAGACGATTCATCAAACATAAGACCTCTTTTTGTGATCATTTAGCCTTAGACCACTTAAGCCCTTTAAGTGTTTTGAATTCATATTTGTTATTCTTTGTGATGCATGATTATTTTTTTATGCTTTAATGTTATATTGATCCTCATGTAATGTTAGGATGTGTTATTATGGAATTAGATGCATGCATAGGTACCATGACTATAGAGATATGGTAAGGTGTTTTGTAATTTTAATTACTTGTTTAATTTTTTTTACTTGTTTGTTTGCTTAATTACTAACTTATGCATTTTTATGGTATATGTGTTTGTTTAAGTTAGACCATGTTTGATGGTCTTAATGGTCACCTTGATGACATGATTAATGGTTATGAATGCTGATATTTATATGCATGTCACTTTGTTTACCATGATCCATGATCCCCATCCCCTTTGAGTAGATGACTTGATTTGTTTGATTTTATTACACTAGAGGCATGCTTAAGGTCATTAAATTGGACTAATTAATAACTTGATTAAGATGTTAAAAGTGAATAAAAAATTCTTGAATGTTGGATACCAATATTTAGATAGTTTTAAGGGTGTCTAACCTCTTCTGCAAGCTATACTCCATTTTCAAACCCAATCTCTAATGGGGTGAAGATGAAATGGGTCTTCTAATTGACTTAGTTTAGGCCCATATTTTGCCTTACTTGGATTCTTATCTTGACCAAAATTAAGTGGTCACTCCATAATCCTAATGGCTAGAGTATTATATTGTCTTAGTCTTTTGATGACCACAACTCATACTTGAGGGTTTAAACTTGCATAAGGCCTAGAAGATCCCGTATTGATCCAAACATGTGCCATTTCTTAGGGTGATTGCCAATTTAAAGAGCCCTCGTCCTCCCAACCCTAGATTGGTAGTTAAAATGATGGAGTTGTAAGCAATATTCCACTCGTTTGAGCACAACCCTAAAAATTATTGGCACTCATAATGGTAACTTAAATGGGGACTTAAAATTGACTTCGTGTTTAATCTATAGTTTACTTCAACATTTTTAAGTTGTTATTAATAAGGTCCATTTGCATTTGCATAGCCTTCATACTTCATCACAAGAACTAGGTCTACCCTTAAACAATTTGATGGGTTCTCCAAACTTGAGACCTAAGTTCCATTTAGGCATAGGAGACGGTGATAAGGGTTCATCACTCAAGATCATAGTACCTTTGGGCATATTTAATAGGGGATAATGATAATTGCCCCCCAAACTTATAGGAGCCATCAACTTTAACAAACTATTACAGCCAATAGGTGCATTTAGGAGCCAATAGTACCTCAGAATAGGACATCCTCCTGTTTGCATTTCTCCTTTAAATGAAGGGTTAAGGTTCTTCGAGGAACATGATTGGGCATCCCTTGATGTAAATATAGTGGTATCCTACTTCCCTCATGTAGATATCCTCTTATGTAAATATTTGTGTATCCCGCTACCCCATTATGTAAAAGAAATTCTATGTATGTCTCTATCTCCTTGCTAAAGGGATCTCCTGCTTCCATAAAAATTTTCTTTCTTCAACTAATGTAAATAATTCTTTTTTGTTATATATGTATTTCCTTAAGGTCTTGACCCTTCCTTAGTTTGAGATGACTATGCACATTCTCTACGCCTTGTTGGTGTAAGAATGAGACCCTCCCTTCTAGCAAAAAGCCTCTACATCTCATTTGTGGAAAAAGCCTTTATACCTTATTTGTAGGAGGAATAAGGTTGGAAATATCTTTTGCAAATGTTATGTGCATACCATGTATATCACATATACATGCTAATAACCCTTATCTTGTAGCCATCATAGCTCTATTTAAACCTTCGTAGAAGAGAAAAGACAACTGACTTGCTAGGAAAAGTAAGACATTGAGTTTGAGTCAAAGAATTAATCCAATCATGGAATCGACTATGCCACCGAAGGTTTTAGGTAAATTGATGGTTGATTTTAACCGTAAGATGGAAGAAATGATTATCAAGAAGGTGAATAAGTGCATCAATGAGATTTTGAAAAAAGGGAGAAACCTCTACTAATAGAATTCACAAAGATAAAGCACAAATGGAGACACCCAAACCTATAGAGATTGATGATGATCTATTAAGGATGGAAGAATATCGTGAGAGCAAACTCGTTAATGGAGGAAACACTATTACTATTTTGGATAAGCTCTGGAGGGTAAGAGGAAAGCACTCGATTTGAAGACTTTGCCAAATAGCTAGAAAAAAATACAAATGGCTTTAGGTGTTAAATGTTTCGAGAAGGGAACAAACATTGAAGAATTGCTTACTCGCAAACCTGAGAAGCTTTCAATTAATTTTTGTTTGTCGAAGCTTTCAAAGTTCATATGAACTCAAAATGTAAGAAACCATATTCCTTCGTATGCCTTGGTTATGAAGGCCTCCAAGGCGCTAACAAACATTATGTTATAGCTTTTTAAGCTATCATTAGAAGGGTCTGCTAAGACTTGATATTTCAATCAACTAAAGACTATTATAGAGGATTAGAAAGAGTCGACAAAAGCTTTTGAGAGGCAATATGCCTACAATTCAGACTTAGAGGTGACTTTGCAAGATTTGGAGTCTTTGAAGCAAAAGACTAATGATAGCTTCAGTGACTACATCAAAAGGTAGAAAAAGATAACCATTAAGGCCACCACTAGACCCATTAAGAAAGAACATGCTTGGATGATTGTCAAGGGGCATTGCCTATTGTTGGTACCAAAATCAAAGACATGTTAGTAAAGAATTTTGAAAACTTTAAAGAGGTTGGTTTGTAAGTAAAGGAATTGGAGTCTGAGTCAATGAAGCAATATGGGGGAAGAAGAAGTACCCCATCACAACCTTAAGCTAAAGGGGGCAAAATGACTAATGTGAATGCAGTTAGGACTCCAAGATAGTTTACTAATTTAGAGATGCCTTTATCTAAGGTATTTAATAGAATACAAAAGAAAGGGGCATTAAATCCTTTAACACCAAGGCCGCCTCCCAACCTACTACCTAAGGGATATGTTGCTAATGCTTATTTTGCTTTTCATCAATGAGCAGGGCACAATATTGATGATTATTATAGGTTGAGACATTAAATTTAGGACCTCATCGATAATAAGACTATTATTCTACAAATCCTAGATGACCTAGCATCTGAGGGAACCCTCTTCCAAACTATCATAATGTTCTTCCTCCAAACCAAGGGACATTTATGATAAATTCTAGAATTCATGAGGAAGATGTTATTGTTGTTATTGAAGATATTATGAAGGAAGTTATTATTATCTATGCTATTAGTCCTTGTGAAATCTCGAATGAGGAAACGAAGGAGGAGAAGATAAAGAGGATGATTTAGCTACGGGAGTAAAGAGATAAAGATAAGGAAATAAAATAGGTAGGCATATGACTCATAGTGAAAGTACTACCCTAATAGAGAAGCCCCCAAGGGACCAAGGGTTGAAAAGAAGGGGGACAAACTTGTTATGAAAAAAAATAAGGATGACAATCCCATTATGAAACAGTTGAGGAAGATGTTTGCCTAGATTAATGTAAGGGAATTGCTCATTACTTCTCAAGAGTATAATAAGGCCAAGGTTTAAGCTCTCTCTAGCTTTATCATTTCTAATGAAGCCACCTCAAAATATGTTTTTGCATTGGTCACTCATAAGGGCAAAATCACCTTTTCTTATGATGACTTACCATCAGAAGAAACGGATCATAAATTTGGTTTATTCATTCGAGCTTAGATAAAAGGAAGGAGGACTTCATGTGTAATGGTGGATGACAGGAATGGAATCAATATCTGTCTATAAAAGTTACTGCATAAATTCGGATTGTTGGAAAAAATTTGGAAGCTTTTAATATTGTCTTATGAGCCTATAATGATAATAGGAAGCCAAACTTTAGATGCATTCAAGACCTTGGTGAAAACAAGTATTATAGATATAATGATGGAGTTTATGGTTTTGGATGTGTTTAGATTACAAGAGTCAAGGACAATTAGGTTGATTCTAAAGTGATAGGGATTATGAAGCAAAAAAACTTTCTACTAGGTCAGGGGTTAGGGAAGAATTTTACCTGTATAACAAATTTTCTAGAGATCTCAACCTAGAATATGAAGAAAAGACTAGGTGCCATGATAAAGGGTCAAAAGTGAAAGAAAATTATTTATATGGGCCATTGTATGACTTCTTCATAAATGAAGGTGACAAAATTGGAGAAGTTGAAGAAAAGGCTGTATAAGCTAATGATAAGCCAACGGGGGATGGTATCATAGAGGAACTTGAAAGAAATTTATTTTCAAATGGATATTAGAGAGGTGGGCTACCAAAATTATAGAGATTCATCAAAAAGGAGGATTAGAAAAAGAAAAGAAAGAATAAAGGTAAATAAGTTACAAGAACAGAACATAGTCAAGAGTCGGGTAAGTTCATTATTTTATATATACCTCAAATTGCATGGCCTTAGAATGATAAGAATAACCTCTCAGAGGAAGAGGAAGAGTGATAGTTGTTGGAATAATGCTTTTGTGCTATAGGCATCAATTTCATGAAGGAGAAATCTTTGGGATTACTAATCAAGATGCCCCTTTTATGGATATAGAATGGGGATACACTAGAATGTGCAAGTTCAACAAAGGTACTTATATGAGATTAACTTTAACAAACATTGAGGACATGATTATGAATTTCAATGATGACATGGGTAATGATAAGGAGGCATGGGATTGAGTTAAGTTAAAAGGCATGGCCCTTTAGGAGAGCTTTATGAAGATTAAGCTAAGGGATAGCTAGATGAAGCAGGACTTTAAAGAGGCAGTGAAAGTCATGCCTAGTACGAAAAAAGATAAATAAAGGGATTCTAAACAGGGTGATGTTCACAATGCTGCAACTAGTAAAGAGGGAAAGGTTAAGGGGAGAAGGCTCCAACGAAATAAACTCTTGCTAACTTGCCTAAGGAAGTTATTTTTCTTGATACTACTAATGTTCTTATTCCCAGTCTTTTTGAAGATGATGATGTATTTATTTCTAAGTTTAAGGTAATAAATGATGAATTTGCTTACTTGTGTGATGTGATTCCTGATGGCAGTGTGCATAGCATGCATCATTTCATAAGCATATTTAATAGTAATTCTATGCACACCACTACAATGAATCCTGCCACATAGGAAAATTTAAAAATCTTGCTCATTGCTAGTGATGTCACACTAGAATAATGAAGAAAGTTTGAACAGCTACCTGAAAAATATCAGAGGGCCTTTGCTTAGACATATGAGGACATGTCGAGAGTTCATAGATGAATTGCAAGACACAAAATTCCAACCTACTCGCATATAAAGAAAATAAAGTAAAAACTTTAGAGGATCAGACCTGAGTGGGCCCAGTTGTCTAAGGAAGAAGTGGCAAGGCAATTGAATGCAAAATTTCTTAATATAATGAATTATCATGAATGGCTAGCCAATATAGTCCCAACACCAAAGAGAAATGAGAGAGTAAATATGTGTATGGATTATAGGGATTTGAATAAGGCTTACACAAAAGATGACTTTGCATTGTCAAATATTGATGTATTGGTAGATAGTGTTGTAACGTGCATTATGTAGTCATTTATGGATTGGCTTTCTAGCTATATTCCAATACTCATGGCTATCACAAGCAAGGTGAAAATGACTGTCATCACAAAATGGAGAACATATTGTTATAAGGGGATGTTGTTCAAATTAAAAAATGCAGTAGCAATATATCAGCAGATGGTGAAGGCCATATTTCACAACTAAATTCCTAATGAGGTGGAAGAATATATGGGCAATATGATGGTAAAGTCTAAAATGAGAGAATGGCACTTTGAAGCACTAGAAAAGTTTTTGAAGAGGGTTGTAGTAAGCGACAAAAGCATTGAAGTGGATCCAAACAAGGTGAAATCTATTCAGGACATATCTCCACGTAAGAGAGAGAAGGAAGTTTGAGGTTTCTTAGGCCATCTACAAAATATCAGCAAGTTCACAGTAAGACTTACCCCTATCTATGAATCAATAGTTAAGTTATTGAGAAAGAACTAGCCAGAGAAGTGGAATGAACGATACTAAAAAGCTTTTGAGAGAAAAAAGGAATATTTTACTAACCCGCTAATACTAAAACCTCTAAAGTTTGGAAACTGTTGATTTTGTACTTGGTAGTAGAAAAAAGCCTTATATGAGCAATGCTATCTTAGAAAGATGGAACAATGAGTCAACACATGTGTGTGCTACCTTAGTATGGGCCATGAAGAAGCTACTTTCTTATGAGGAAAAATATAATCAGGTAGATAATACTTTTTTAGCATTAGTATGGGCCATGAAGAAGTTGAGGTACTACTTTCAGTCATATTTTATGGAAGTGATCTCGAAGCTTGTTCCAATCAAGTACTTGTATGAAGCCACTTCTCTAATTGGAAAATTGGCAAAATGGTTGATTTTCTTAACAAAATTCAACAACAGATGTATGACAAAGAAGGTAATTAAAGGATGAGTAGTCTCAAAGTACCTAACGCATGGAGAATTTAAAATTCATTAATTCCCTGATGAAGAATTAGGCACAATCAAGCTACTGGATTAAAGAATGTATTTTTGACACAATAGTGAGTAAAAAAGAGCAGGTGTAGGAGCGATTCTGATTTCATTAGAAAGGGAACTCTTCGCTATGGCAAAAAAACTTAACTTAAAGGTAACCAATAATGTGGCTGAGTGCGAAGCTTGTATGCTTGGGTTGGAACTTTTGATGCAACTTAGGGCCAAGGCCATTATAGTGTTCGGGTATTCATTATTGGTTATCTCTCAGGTGATAAATGAGTAAGAATTAAAGGAAGAACAGTTAGGTCCATACATAGGGCATTTAAAGAGGATGACAAAAAATTATCAAAAAATCATATTCCATCACCTACCATGGTAAGAGAATGTGATGGTTGATGTTCCAGTAACTTTAGTTTTTATGTGGGAAGGACCAAAAATGATGCCATTGAACCCTCTTATCATTCGTAGATCCATGATGCCATGTCATGTTAATAGAAAGGTGGTATAATTGTCAGTGAAGTATCGCCCTTCATACTATGACATACAAAGTATCTAGAAAGTGGTGGATGCACTTAGGGTGAAAGGAGAGATAAAGAGATAATTAGGAGGTTAGCATCACAATTTGTAGTCCAAAATGGTGTGATGTATCAAAGGATGCTTGATGGGATTTACTTAAGATGTTTAGCAAATCAAGAGTCGTGTATAGTCATGGACGAAGTGCATGTGGGAGTTTGTAGTCCTCATATGAATAAGAAGGCATTGGTAAGGAAAATTATAAGGCTGGGATACTACTAGCCCATAATGGAATAGGTCTGTATTCAGATGGTTCAAAGTTGTCATAAATGCCAAGTTCGTGGTAGCCTCAGTCATTTGCCACTAACCAAATTACAAAATTTGACTTCACCTTAGCCTTTCATAATCTGGGATATGATATGACTGAGGGAAATTAGACCAACTTTTATAAGGGGGCATAAGTACATTATAGTAGCAGTATACTACTTTTTGAAATTGGTATAAGTTGGAACTTCATCAACCTAAGGGTTAAGCAAATGGCTCGATTTATCAAAGGGAACCTCATTTATCGATATGGTGTGTTATATCACATTATTTTAGATAATAAAGTCCATTTTTAGGTTGAAGTCAAGGCAATCTTAGACTAGTATTGGTGGTACATCACAAGTCATCACCTTATAGACCACAAGCCAAAGAAGTAGTTAAAGCAGCAAATAACAACATCAAAAGCATCCATGCCAAGATTGTTGAAATGTATAAGAATTGATTGGAGAAATTACCACTCACCTTACAGGGTTACCAAACTAAAATAAGGACATCGACTAAAATGACGTCATATTATTTTTATATGGGATGAAGGCAGTACTACTCGTTGAATTAGAAGTGATGTCTTTTTGAGTACTGGTCAAATCCGAGGTCCCTCAATGCCAATGCATAAAAAACATATTCAAACAACTAGCTTTTTTTATGAGAAAATACTAAAGACCCTTTACCACATCCAGTTGTATCAAGCTAGAATGGCCTGCATGTTTAACAAGAAAGTCAAGTAGAGCATGATAAGGGTCGATGATCTGGTATTGAAGTCACTTCGACCATAAACTCAGGATCTTCAAGGGAAATTCAAGCTAAATTGGGAAGGCCCCTATGTGGTCAAGCATATCTACTTAAGAGATGCAGTGAAATGGACAGAATGGATTAGAATGAATTCACCAAATTGGTAAACTTGAAATGGTTAAAGAAGTATTTTGTATGATGTATAAGAAAAATAAAATAGTCTATTAAGTCGAAAACTCAAAAGGGCAACTAAAGGCAAAAGTTAGGGCATATGAAAAAAGGGAGAAGAAAAGAAAAATAAAAAATAAATAAGCTTACTAAGTCAAAAACCCAAAATGGCGACATAGACAAAAGTTAGAGCATAGAAATATAAAAATAATGATAAAAGTTAAGAGAGTGCATCTGGCCACTAGGGAATTAATGATGGTACAACTAAGTTATAGCAATAAGGACAAAGGACTAGCAAGGCTAAAGCATTGAGAAAAGCGAGAGGATATTATAATATGTTATTGTTAAAAGCAGTAGTCATGCTCTTAATTCATGAGTAATATCTAGAATGCAAATGTTTTATGGGTTAGGATTATCAGGTATCTCCTAAAATTTGGTTAATTTGTTTTGTTAAATTGAATTTTAAAATGTTTTATGGGTTGAATCATGAAATTGTTACAGACCACAACCAAGATTATAGCTTAGGTGGTTTGACTGCCCCTAACGAATCTTTTTGATCTTTATTTTTATATAAGTGAAAAAGTCATTAATCACAACACCTTGTGACCTAGAAAGCCAATCAGTCAGAATATGTTGGCTTTAAATTTTGAGTAGTATTCTCAACTTAGCCAACGAACTGTGACAGTATTCTCATTGTAAGGTAAGTATATCCAGAGGCACAAACTATGTTTGTTTTTATATTCTCTTATATTTTTATGGCTTGTAATTGATGGAATCTGGTGACACAAACTCTATTTGTTTTAATATTTTCTCCTATTTATGTGATGTATAACTTATGACAGAGAGTAGAAAATTATTTATGCTAAAATGGGTTTCAATTTAATAAATAATGAAATAGATGGAAAAAATGTAACAGGCTTTTTCATTCGCTTGGAAACCTATATCCATACAACAAGTCCAACATCAATTTATATTGTCAATCTACTTAGGGCCTTATTATTTTTTCGTAACTGCTAGTGGGGAAGTGTCGATTATTTGCTAAGGGGCAGTATATTTGATAGATTTGTGATGACAATATGAATGGGTGCTTGTGTTGGTTCTAATTGTGAAAATATTTCATAGATGTTGTTGCCTTAAAGTTTGTATATATTATAGGTAAAAAGTTTTGTGTCTAATATAAACTTCTACCTAAAAGGATTTTGCTTTTATCTTCCATTATTCTATTTTTAATAGTTGTATCCACTTAAATCTTGATAGCGAGTTTGATAAATCCCAAGTGATTAATATCCTTCTATGATCTTACATACAAATGCTCCCAAGTGATTAATATCCTTTTATGATCTTACATATAGATGCTTGTGCTACTATTATTTTGAGTTAGATAATTATAGTTGTTATTGCCACAATTTCATTAGTTCTTTGGTTATCAAAAGCACAAGCATAGCTATAGCTAGATGAAGTTGTTATGTAATTAATAATTGATGTAGTAATTTGTCTTAACCCTACTTTTGTAAAATAGTAAAATAAAACACGTAAACTCAAGCTTGAAAATGTGAAAGTATCCATTGATCACTAGCTTACTAACTAAATAATTAGATGTTGTTTGATATTTTAAGACCATGAAAAATTTTTCATTTTTATTGGCAACATCAATGAATACACAAGACTAATTAGTAAATATTTAATTCTAAAACTTAGGAAACTGAACTTGAGTTGGACAACTCCTTCTTAGTCGTATTGGACATCTGATGAGTTGTGAACCTGAAGTGTCAAAACACATGTAAATTTGGTAGAGCTAGTTATTTTTGGATCCATCCCTATTACACTCTATGCTCGAAGCATAACTAGTACCATCTTTTATAGCTTCCTCAATGTTCTCTAATTCATAAAATTCATCGTTTAGTTTAGTTCCTACAATATACATATACATATAATAATATAAAGAATCAATTGATTTTAAAAAATAATTTATGAAGCACAAACATATAATAAGAACATATTAATTTGAAAATTAAGTCAATAAAATAATTAAAAAGGTATTGCTAACTATCTGTTAAAATTATTATTATACCCATTTTTTAATATGTGAATACTTATGAATTTTTTATTTAAATTGTCTAGTATTTTTTTTAGAATAATAAATTGTTGAGTGCATAGAGTTTATCGAAAACTAAAATGTCTATCTTGCATTAAAATTATATCTACATCATTGAGAACTTGGAGAAGGTTTTAGTTTCTCCTTTAGCTTGAGAGTTGCATCAAAGTAATCATGTTGGTCAAGTTCTGACTCGGAACAAATGTCATGCTTTATCCATTCATGTGTCCAAATTTGGTACCATCACCATTGTGGCAAGCTAATGTTATCCAATTCTTTTCGAAACTGCTCATCAAGTCTAAGATTTGAACATATATTATTTATACTTCCTAGTGGAAATTATAAATTTTTTAGATTAATTTGACTTCAACTGAAATTTATACATATGATCTCATAACTCTAGATGGAAATATTTCTAAAAATAAAATTGAACTGATAAATTATTTAATCATTAAGTTATGCAATAATCAAATTCTTGAAATAGATAATTAATAATGTTAAGGAGATGCTTTGCCTATAGCAAATGGGGGTGAGTGACAAAAGTAAGGCTAGTAATTAGATTCCCATATTATTTAGGAAAATAGCATTATTTTATTTCATCACAATTTACCATTATTATTAGTTAAAACTAATATGTTAATTAGTTGTAATAAAGATAGTTCATTAAATTAATTACCAAGTTGCTTTTTAATAACTAAAGTTAACTAATTAATTAGTTTATAGTTAAGGCAAATTAGTACATTAATTATTAATTATGAAATAGCTTTGTCATCAATGTCATCTAGCTATATCTATGCTTGTGGTTTGATAACCAAAGAGCTAATGAAATTGTGGTGTTAACAACTATAATGATCTAACTTGAAATAACAATTGCAAAATCAACTATTTGTAACATCATATAAGGAGATTAATCATCTGGGATTTATCAAACTCACTAATGTTATCTACTATTATATTAAGAACTAAATTATAACTTTTACTTTATAGCAGTTGCATTTCTTTAATTTTTTATTTACAGAATTCCTTAGGTATAATTTTTTGGTTCATCATAGCTATATTCTTTTACAATTTCTAGTGCTACAAATTTCTAGTTATGCATTGCAATATGGTTAATCTTCATTAATAATATTTATGCTTTTTGTCTTTATGTGATTTCTCATGGCTTCTAGTCATACATGTGAATATGACACCTAGTAAGCATTAGATGGATTGTGTTGATGATAGACTTAATGAGGCATATGTTTTGGCAGTCGAGAAATTTTTAGATTTTGCCTTCAGAGTGATTATAGAAAATCATGAGATTAGATATCCATGTGTTAATTTTGTAATTCTAAAACAAAAATATGAGAGGTGGCTAGGACACATCTTAAAGGCTATGGAATAATGAAGAATGATAACTTCTGGTATCACCATGGGGAAAAGTTATGTGAGCCTCAATTTGAAAGTGATGATGCAAATGATGGGGATGAATTTAAGGATGAACATATGAATTCATTATAGATTTTTATTATAATTTTAATAATTTTGGTAGTGACCATCCTACACCTATTGAGGAGCCAAATGTAGAAGCACAAAAATTTTTCAAGTTGCTAAAGCATTCAAAACAACCTTTATACCAAGGTTCTAAGTGTTCCAAGTTATTTACACTAGTAAAGCTACTCCATATCAAATGTCTTAATTGATGGAGCATTGAGTCATTTATAATGTTGTTGCATTTGTTGAAAGAAGAGCTATTACCTAATGATTTATCTTTACAAAGTTGATGTTATGAGGCAAATAAGATAATTAGGGATCTTGGCCTTTCTTATGAAAACATTGACACGAATGATCAGATGTTATTTTGGAATGATGATAAAGAGCCAAACTTTTGCAAGGTACTATAAGTGGGAAAATGACAAACAACGTAGGGAAACCAAGGATAAAGCAAATGGTAAATGAATACCAGCTAAAACTTTGCATTATTTCCCTTTAATGCCTAGACTTCAAAAGTTATTTATGTGTAGTAAGACATCTTCTTTAATGAGATGGCATCATGATTAAAGAGTAAATGGTGTTATGATGCATCTAATTGATTCAATGCCATGGAAATTCTTCAATGAGGTTCATGATTCTTTTGCCTTAAAACTCCTAATGTGAGACTTAGCCTTGTTAGTGATGGCTTTCAACCATTTTCTTTTTCAAAAACAGTGTATAGTATTTGGCTCGTAATACTCATCCCATAAAATTTGCCACCTTTGTTGTGTATGAAGTCACCATCCATACCTTGAAGGTCCTGAGGATGTAATTGATATCCATCTCCATCCATTGATAGAAGATCTTTACAAATTTTGGGAAATTAGGGTGGATATTTTATGTATCAAGAAGGCAAATTTTAAATTTACGTGCTATATTGTTATGGACAATTAATGATTTCTAACCTATGGCAATTTGTTTGGATGTAGTACGAAAGGAAATAAGTCTGTCCTTATTGCAACAAAAATACCTTTTCCAAAAGATTACCTAATGGTGTTAAATAAGCTTTTGTTTACCATCAATGTTTTCTTCCTAAGAATCATAAATGGCAAATGAATAAGGAATCTTTTGATGGGACCGTAGAGAGAAGGTTGGCTCTAAAACCTGTTACTACTAGTGAAATACTTAATCAAGTGAAAAACCTTGTAAGAATTCCTCTAACTAAGGTGGCTAATAAAAAGGTTAAAATATCACATCAATGTATAAGGACAACTAGAATAAAAATAGTATTTTCTTTGAGCTTTTGTATTGGAAAAGCCTTTTGTTACAACACAATCTAGATGTCATGCATATTAAGAAGAACATATGTGATAATAGACTTTGGACAATCATGAACCCTAAAGGAAGACAAAATATACCATCAAAACTTGATTGGATTTTCAAAAGATGAATATAACGCTAGATTTGCATCAAATTAAAGTAAGAGATAAGTGGAAATTGCATAGTGAATGTTATGTTTTTTAGCATGAAGAAAAACATGAATTTTGCATTTTCTTAAGAAAATTAAAAGTGCTTGGTGGATTTTCATATAATATTTCTCATTGTGTAAATCTCAAAAAGTATAAACTTACGGGTTTGAAGAGTCATGATTGTCATGTTTTTTTATAATACGTGGTCTTCTTCCTAAAATATGTGAGCCATTTATTGAGCTACCTTTATTTTTTAATGTGTTGACTGGTAAGACACTAATGATGGCTGAATGGGAGCAAATTAAGTCCCAAATTCCTCTCACTCTTTGTAAGTTAGAGATGATATTTCCACCTTTATTTTTTGATTGTATGGTGCATTGATTATTCATTTAGCCACTGAGGCTAAAAGTAGAGGTCCTATCTATTATCGGTGGATGTATCCTATAGAGCAATCAATGCGTAAGCTTAAGTCTCTATTTGTAATATGGCTCATCATGAGGGTTCTATTACAAAGGGTTACATTGCAAATAAATACATGACACTTTGTTCAAGGTACCAAGATGGAGTGAAGACAAAAGTTATTTACTTTGAGAAAAATTATGATGGTGGTGCTAAGGTGGTTAATGGAGGCTTGCCAATTTTCTCTCAATCTGGAAGAGGATTAAGAGTTGGAAGAACACATGATATTAGTATGGAAGAGTTAGAGCAAGGTCACAGTTATGTTCCAAATAATTGTAATTAAGTTCAACCATTTCTCTAATAAGGTAATGTAATTTCTTTTATTTTTCCTTGTCCCATTCTTTTTTGCCACTAATTCCTAACTCTTAATTATTTTATGTATAACGAATATTCACAAATTCAAGAAAATAGAGCTCCATAAATCTTTGATAGGGAATGGGATAAGCATTTTATTAGTTGGTTCAAGATTAGAGTAAGTGTGTACAATTCTATTTCTTCTTTTAAATTTGTCTATGTGATAATTTCTTAAAGCATTTGTATTTTTTTGGAGGCGGTACAATTGCGCAAGTAAGATAAAAGAAAAAAAATGGAAGACTTGTTATCATTGTCACATGGCCCTCTTTAATATGTGACATATTTTAAGGGATATATTTGTAATGGATATAGGTTTCATATAGAAGATCAAGAAAAAAGGTTATGGACACAAAATAGTAGGGCGGCTGTAGTTAGAGACAATGGCATAAAATATAAAAATATTAACTATTATGAAATGTTAACCAAAATTTTGGAATTACAGTTTCTATGTAGCAAAAGAGTAGTCTTATTTCATTGTAATTTGTGAGATGAATATGATAAAGAGACAGGTGTTAAAATAGATAAGTATGGGTTTGCTAGTGTTAACTACCAAATACTTTTAAAAATAAATGAGCCATTTGTATTAGCCAGCCAAGCATCATAAGTATTTTATGTTAATGATAACAAAAATAAAGATTGGCATGTTGTGCAAAAACCCAACCTCATGACACTTATGCAATGCCTTAATATGTGGAAGATGACATTGAAGACTTATAGTTCATGGGTGAAGCATAACAATATGATGATCATTCCAGGCATAATTTGTTTCATCCAGCTTAGTAAATGGAGATGTTGAATTCAAGTAGAATATAGAGGATTTAAAGACAATGGTTGAAAATCTGGCTCCATGAAGAAGGAAAAGGAAACAAAGAGTAGAGGTGTTAATTGTACTTGTAATTATGCCTTATATATGATAATTTAGATGAGTTAATATTTTCTTATCTTCAATTACTTTAAATTATGAATATATGTTGGTTTCATCTTAATTATTCATATATAATTCATTGCATTCCAAATTTTCTTTATTTGTAAGAATTCAATGAGTCTAAGAAAATCAGGAAGTAGTTTAGGTATGTCAAAATCCAAGTGTTCATACAATTAGGTGCATTGGGTAAAGGACATGGACAAAGATTAAGATCAATGTGCTTATTGGGTAGAAATAAGCAAAACACTTCATCTGATAAAATCGTCGGTTCAACATCTACTTAACCATTTATAAATACTCTAATTCTACCACAAAATGATGCTCCTATGCCCACTCCAATTGTGACACCAAATGAAGTTCCTTTGTCTGAGGAGTCAGAGCTGATGCCAAATAATGTTATAAGATAAACAACTTATGGTATTCACCATAATTGGATTGTCTTTTATTTTTTAATCAATAATTAAATGTTATTCCCTTTTTTTTTTTTGTATATTATATATAGGTATTGTAGCAAAATAGTAGTATTACCATCTAAATTTGCACCATTATGATAGAAACTTTATTTCCATTCAATTTGTTTTACATTTCACTTTTATAATTTATAGGTTCAGTCACTACTAAAAAGTGAAAGGTGTGGGGAAGGAATAAATGTAAAGAAATTACTAGTTTTAACCCTAGATAAAATTTGAAAGTAATACTTTACAACAACAATGTTGTTGGGGAATTATCATAAATCATTTTCGAGGCACCTAAAGAAAATTATCCTAATCATCTTATTTGTCCCCCAGCAATCGAATCATGGGCGAAGCTAACTGAAGATCATAAGAACCACATATGGGATGATGTTTCAGTAACTATTTTATATATATATATATATATATATATATATATATATATATATATATATATATTAGTTTTTTCTTATTGAGAAATTCATTAGAGCACCTAGATGCATAATTTTTTTTCTTAGTAATACAGAATTATTTTCATAGTGATGATTTGAAGATTCATCGAAATCTTATGTTAAAGCATATGCTAAAGTTGTGAAACAAATGGTGTGGAAGGCTACATTTGAAGTATGTAAAAGGCAAATCCATGCAAGAGGCCTTACAACAAGTTCCCAAAAGTATAAATAAGGATGATTGGGAGTGGTTAGTGAAAGTACATTTTCAATCCAATAAATTCAAGGTAATGTTTCTTTCATGAATTAATTCTTTCTTTCCCATTCCGATTTCATTATTATTGTGTTCCAATTAGGTGTTTCAATTATAAATGAAAGTACACATTCATCAATAGTAATGCAGTTGACAAATATAATATAATTCTAACAAGTTTTGTCCATAATATAACAAGTTATAATTGAAAAAAGTAATAATACTTTCTAGGTGAAGCTTACTATAACTAAAATAAACATAATATAATAATATAAGATAACCGAAACAAACAAAATATAACTAAAACAAGCTATAACAGAATATAAGTAAAGCAAATAGATTATGATAATGAAGCTAACAAACAACCTAGAACTCACTTTAAAGTCACACTTTATTGCTCAACGTGGTGTAGTTTTATGCAATTCTTGGCTTTAGTTTTCTGTAATTCTTGGCTTTTGTGTCTATATTTATGTTTTATGTATCTTTGGCTTAATTTGATTTTAGTGATGATTTTGGAAGTTCATGGGACATTCTGATTTATCTTGTCCAACTCCTCTCCATATTAATGATAGCCATTTTATTTTGTGAAATCTAGTACTTATGGATTTGTGGTATTGAAAACCATGAACTACATATATAAATTTTGTTAGGAAGTTTATGATTTTCCAAATTTAATTGCATCATGTGTGAGAGGCCTTGATTAGTGGTACTTATTAAGATCCATGGATTAGTAGATTTTATTATAATAAAGAAAAATTATTGAGATTTTAACAGGCATTAATAGCAGTGTATGAGAAATAATCAAGAAGCAATTGTAGCAGTTATACCTAGTTATGTGAGAAAAATGTTAATGAGAAATATCAGTGTATGAGAAATAATATCAATGTTACACTTGGTTATATTGTTAAGAAATAATATCAATGTTATACATGGTTATATTATTGTCTTTGATAAGAAAGATGATGTAATTGAACTTATTCATATATGTTTTACAACCTAAAGAGCATATTCACTTATTTAATAGTTTGTAAGGATTGCATATATGTTGAATGTTATTCCGTTTTATGTTAAATGTTATTAATGATGAGCCATTAGCAGGTTATCTTCATTTGGTAGGTTATTTTCATTCCCTATTAAATCAATTTTTGAATATGTTATACATGGATATTTTTAATTTTTACGTACGAGAAACGTGAGTGAAACTCAAAGAATAAAGCTAACTTGACAATGATTTCTCATATGGGTAGCTTGCCTATTATAGAATTTATTTATCAAAAGGTAATCTATGATAATTTATGTACTTATTACTTCTTAACAATGTCCATCAAGGCGTAGTTGACAAATATGTGTTCTTATATAGGCGCAAATATGGAAATCCACTAGATTTAGCTGCAATTTTCTTTGGGACTCACAATAAGGATGGAAAACATGTTAAACCTTAAACTATTGAAAGATATGTATGTTTAATTAATTCAACTTGTATTTTAGTCTTCATGGCCAATTTTTGCACGAGAAAATTTACTTCCTTGTTGTGTTTTATTGAATTAGGATGAAATCTGTAATGTACAAGAATCTGGTCCTTTTCTTTCCAACATGGAGGTGATTCAAAAATGCTTTAGAACTCACTAGTGGCCATGTTGTTGGCTATGGTGGAGGAATGAAAGCTACAAAGCTAAAAGGATCATATGCTTCAAAGGTTGAACTTTAAGCTAAGCTTGATGAAACAAAGGTAGAGAATCAATCAATGAAAAGTCATTTGGGAGATGTGGAAAATGAACTTAGGACAATTAATTTGCTACTTGAATCTTAGTTAGGCAAAACTCCTATCAAACTTCATGAACTTAAGATAATTAATGAGCTACTTGAATCTTAATTAGGCAAACACTCCTATGAAACTTCATCACCAGTAGAATGATGTATGTAAAACATACCAAGGTAACAGTATTGAATATTTGCTCAATTTTCTTATTAATTTATTTTTTTCATTGTTGATTTTTTTAGTACATTTTCTCAAGTTGAATTTTTTTTATTTGTTTATATTTATAATTGTTATAGTACTAGACTATATATATGTTGTGCATAAAATTACTTAGTTATGTGAAAGAAAAGTCATAAATGTACTTACCTAAAAAGAGAGTAGGTGGTGTTTTTTTTTTATTGGCTTTCAATGAAGTTAACATATGTGTGTGTGTGTGTTTTTTTTTAATAGATTCTCATTATTCACTTTAACTATATATGGTTGCCTCGCTATTGAATGTTGTAACTTTTTGAGGTAAATTTATTGATTTGAGGTATCATAAAGGATACTATAATAGTAATGTTTCTTCTTTATTATCTATAATGCATTTGAAATTTTGGTATTTGTTATTTTTTTCTGCAAATGTTGAAGAATAAGAAAGTGAAAGATATCGATGTCACTTATGAACTAACATATTCTTTTTGGATTTATTTCAAGCAATTCTTTTTGCATATATATGATCCTTTTTTGTTTGTGGCTAGCTTTTATTGACATTCTACTTTAGAATGTAATATGAAATTATTAATGAAACCCTTAGTACTGAGAGAAAAACCTTTTATTACAATAACTTTATTTTAAAGTACAATGTATTAGAATTATTAAACTCATTGCAATGTTTTTTATTATCTGGTCACTATTATTATTATTAGCAACTGCATTTTTTATCGCAATAAGTAAGGGATGAAAAGTTGAATTGCTTAACAATGAAGAGAAATTTGGTTATTATATCATTGTTATATAAATATTAATTATTATTAGCGATCAAATTTTTCATAAGGGATGAGAAGTTGAAATGTTCAATAGTGACAGGATCAAGTGTTGTCACTGAAGATATTTAGCGACTAAAAGGCATTTATCGTCACAATTGACTTTTAGTGAAAAAGTCTATTGTTATTGGTGGCAATGACATTTTTCCCATCATAAATGACAAATAGCAACCACTTTTAACCTTTTAGAGATAATATTTCCCATCACTAAAAAAAGTCTTTTTAGTAGTAAATGATGCAATCCCTATAGGTCCTTAGGGTAACACAACAAATTTCACCATGGGCAACTCCAATAGATGTTAAGACATCCACTTACCCCATTCCATTATAGTAGTAGCTGGCCTCAATAGATGGCGGTTTGAATGGTGTTACAGGCAATAAAGCCTCACGTCCATTATCAAGGTAGATAATAGTCCAAACGTCTCTTGCAGCCAGAGTAGAATAAGGAGAAAATTAAAAAGAAAGAATAATGTAATATGCTTGTTAGGTTGAAAACTAATAAGGGAGGCTTAAGCAAAAATGAGTAGCCCATTGGATTGAAATCTACACTGGTGGTCTAAGCAAATATTAGGGTAAAAAATTGCAAAAGGAATTCTTACCAAAATTAGCAATGGGCTCCTCGTGAAAGAATCATTAACACCTAGAGCTACTATGTAACATCCTTATCTTCATTCACTAACACCCTTATAAGAACATATTCATTGCATAAATTATTTGTAATTCCACATGAACATATGCATTAGATAAATGATCATTTAAATATGTGAATTAATAAGCATGATGGTGATACTTGCACCATTACATTTGGGGCACTTGAACATATATGTGATGTTTGGACAGTTGCATGGCAAATTAACATATATTGTGTAGATGTTATAATATCATAAATAATGGTGTTTTTTAGTTTATTTAAAAGTATAAGAAGCATATGAGGATTAGTAGATGGATGGTGGTGATGAAGGAATGAAAAAACGGGACTAAAAGATGAAAATTGAATTTCTAACCAATGGTAGTAAGCCATCATGATTTTATCTTGTAAGATTAGGCATACAATTTAAATTTCTCCTCCTTTAGGAACATATTAAAGATGCAACAATGTGATAGGAAGCAAAAGAAAGAAAGAGCTAGAGAAGAAAGAAATGAAGAAGAAGAAGAGTAAGAAGAAGAAGAAGATGATGATGATGAAAGAAAAAGTTAGCAATCTAAGAAGGAACCTTGAGCTTTTCTAGTTTTAACAAAAAGATGAAATTCCTCCCTCATGACATGTTAAATATGTATAATTAATACGAATTATAGAGTATTTGAGGTAGAGCTCATGCATGAAAGCTAAAGCTTAGAAGAAACAGTAGTTGATTATGTTGATTTTATTGTTAGAGCATATTTTTGAACCCACAATTTCATAACCCTAAAAGAGGAATTAAGGAAAGTGTTAACCATGGAAGTTATAGCTTTATGCCTCATATAAATGCATGTGAAGCAATTTTGCTTAATATGGAGTGTGTGAAGAGTTATGACTCTTTTATTAGGGCTAGTTCATAACCTACCAAAATCTCCTCAGTCTATCAATTTTCATATATTTTGATGACCTTATGTGTTGATTTAGACAAAGTAAAAAATATGAAATTTATAGGTCTATATCCCTTCCAAATTTCTATTAAATAGTTTTGCTTAATTTGTTATGTGGAAAGAGATATTCCTCTTTTATTATGATTACCCTAAAGCTTATGAAACCTATTTAATCTTTTAATTATATTTTTTGAAAATTTTATGACAATAGAATGGGAATTTGGTGATAAGATAAACTTGAAATTTGTATAGTTATGTCTCATATAAATTCTTGTAAAATAGTTGTACCCAATATATCGTGGGTGAAGGGATATTGCTCCTTAATTATGACTAATTATCAATATGTTGAAACCTACTCACCTTACAGTTGACCATTTATTTTGGTGACTTTATATACTGAATTAGACAATGTTTTAAACATGAAAAATGTTTCATTCTGTGTTATGTATTTGCTGGTAAATCATTTTTGCAATTGGATTTATACAATTTGAGATATGGCTAAGAATGTAAGACCTGATCATACTATGATCACATTGAAGCAGGTAAGAATTTAAAAATTCACCATATTTTGTATCTTATATTGACCTAAATTTTGACTATGTTGGGTCATTATGTGTCTATTTTATGTAGAAAAAGAATAAACTCATTTGGTATATATATATATATATATATATATATATATATATATATATATATATATATATATATATATATATATATATAAATATTGATTTATCTGAGTGAGAGGCGGGGTCTCACTATCTAACAAGAA
>CATIWR010384711.1:0-23011 GCA_949677035.1 Omphalea diandra
TGACTTCAAAAACGACACTATTTAGCAACCCTAATATGCTTTGCTTTTATTTGTATTTCTTTCCATTCCACCAGCTGCTTCTCTCTCTTTCACTCTCATAGTCTCTTCTTTGTTCCTTTTACATTCCACCCAACCCAGCACTACTCTCTCTCCCACTCTCATTGTTTCTTCTTTGTTCCTTTTCCATTCCACCCAACCCAGCCACTCCTCTCTCATCATTGTGTCTTTTTCGTTTCTTTTTCATTTCACCCAAACCAATCGCTTCTCTTCCCCTCACTGTGTCTTCATTCCATTTCACTCACCCCAGCCGCTCCTCTTTCCCTCATTGTGTCTTCGTTCACTGTGTCTTCATTTAATTGGATTGGCAGATTCAATATCAATATTGATGTTTGTTCAGCTATTGAAGCAGAGCTTTGGTTAGTTTTGACTGGTCTAATTCTTGCTAAAAGCAAAGGAGTGCGCAAATTATTACTTGATATTGATTCTAAAATTGTGGTTGAATGGCTAAACCTCTCTGAAGCTCATTAAGGGTAGCATATCAATTTGATCTAGACGTGCAAGAGGATGTCTATCGGTTTCGAGGATTTTGGCGTTAAGCATGTTTTAAGAGAAGGCAATAAAGCGACTAATTGATAAGGGTTAGTACGAGATTTGGAGATTTTCGAATTAGACCAAGTAATTAAATTGGACTAAAATGAATAGTAAAACACTCGTACTGAATTGTATTGATTTTTTAAAAAATACAGTACCAGAGATTTTATATCATCCAGACCGAGAACATGAACTGCATCATATTGAAAAAACTGAACTAAATCTTAGTTATATATATATATATAAATTATTAGATTTACTAATTAACTCACTCAATTAGTTTATATTATTAATAATTAGACTTTTATTAATTATTAATTATAAATTAATAGTAAACATTAAAAATTTTAATTTAACATTTAATGTGTAAGTTATTAACTATAATTTATTAAATTATTACTTATTTATTTTAGTCTTGAATGTGAAAAACATAAATTTATTTTTATTTTGGTTCACAAAAATTAAAAATATAAAATTTAATTTTTAATAAATTAAAATAACCAAATACTTGAACTAGAACCGAACCAAACTTAATTGTCCTGAAAAATCGAACTAAACATTTTCGAATTTATATGAAATTGAACCTAGCCGAAAATTTAGGACTATATTCGTTTTTTATTTTTAAAATCTCGAAATTTTAATTCAATCCCAAAGATTTTTAAGATTTTTAAATCCTTAAATTGAATAGAGTCGTAGTCACCCTATAATGATTTGTTAGCTAATGAAGCCCTTCGTTGTGACAGAGATTTCATGGATTTTTTGGTAAAAGGCAAAAAGGTATTGCTAGGTGAGGGAGAGAAAAAGAGAAAAAAAAAAAAAAAAAAAAAAAGAGTTTGACAATTGATATGCTCATATGTCTACTATATTTGGTAAAGTGTTTGCATTAGTTTTCTAAAAATTAAATTATAAAATTAATTCAATCAATAAAATTAAGAATTAATTTAATGATAATTAAGTAAAATTCAAATTGATTTTATTTTTTTGGTTTAACATTACATGTTTCTATGTATTTTTTAATAATTTTTATGCTTTAATGATGTTTTTTTAGTTTAAAAATATTTGAGTTAAATTAATTAGAATAATCGAACTAAAATCCATCAAGTAATTAATTCAATATCTAATTCAATTTTAGAACATTGCTTATGCTGGAACCGATCAACTGCTATTTAATTTTGAATTGACAAGCCTAAACCGATCAGTTGTTGTTCATTTTCGAATTGACAATATAGTTTGAATTCCTTAGTATATAGAGCATGGAAACTGGAATCAAACAGACAATTTCGTTCTAATTCTGATCTAAATTAATTAAAAACTATATATATTTTTAAAATTTTCAATAAACAAAAGAGTGAATAAATATTTTAAAATTTTGTTATAGTTCAGACCCAATCAAAACTCAACTGGAACTGGTAATCCAAATTTCGAGCTCAATTCATTGTTTTCTATAATCGAAATGGCCCCTTAAGAGAGTCAAAAGCTTTAGTTGGTTTGCCATACCTAATCTTCCCTACCATCATTGGTACAATTATTAAAATAACATAAATTAGAAATATTTTCATAACATTTATTTAGCATGATTAATTTGTGCCCATCATATTCAATTTATAGCAGGTTTAGTACACTTAAAAATGAAAATAGAATAGAATTTTAATTTTAATTTTATTTTCATATTTAATACCTTAATGTAGTTTAAAATTTTAAATAAAATTCTAAAAACTTAAAATATCTTCTTGTTCTTCTTATATATATAGATATACCAAGTAAAAACATTACATGGTAAAACACTTATTTTAGAATAGAATTTCATTTTTCGTTCCTTAATATAACCAAACATGTCATTAAAGTAACTTTAATATAATAGTACTTTTAAGACATTTACATCATTTTTTTAAATTAATTTCATGAATATAGAAGTCGTAATTTTTTATTAAATGAAAAACCTTTTGTTTTTTGAGATTTCAAAAGCTTGACAGCTTTTGACTTGAGTTGTTTTAGTATTAGTAGTCTAATAAAGTACTATAAATAACAAATGGATTTTCGTTAGAAGATAAAAAAAATGTCACTTTTTTAAATTGCAAAATTTAGTAACATAATGCATGGAATATGAATATGAATTCATACACTCGAGGTGGGTGAAGCATTATTCCCCTCTGCATGGTATGCCAATAATTGTTTTAATAGATTCCACTTATTTAATAGTTGTATAATATTTATAATATCAATAATTTTTTATTATTTCAAAGTGTAATCACTTTTAAGATAAAATGGAACTAATTTAGTTAATAAATAATGAAAAAATAAAAATTATATTAAACCTATCAAACCAAATTCGGTTGGTCCATTTCACTTTTTTTTTTAAATGTAGAGAATAAATTGTTGTTGCTAGAATTTGGGTTAAATACTTTCATCCTTCTGAGTTTTTCCATATTAAACTATTTAATCTTTCAATTCTGTATATTATATTAAAACGTCTTTATATTTTAATTTCGTTAAACTAAATTGCGCTTCTATTTATTTTTAGTACAATTTATGCTAGTTAGAGCAAATAAAGTCAACAATTTTAAGTTTAATCTTTTAAATTTCATAAATACCCCTTTACACTAAAAAAAACACTCATACTAAAAATCTTATCTTTTTTCACCTCTACAATAAAAAATGACATCTCATTGTACAACCTGGAATCTTTTCCTTCCCATTATTCTCCCTTTCCCATTCATTTGGAAGAAGGAGGAAATCAACCCCTAGTAATTGGTCATTATACCCAAATCGACCCATTTATCTTGCATACGCCTTAATTTCTCATTAATTCAATATGCTCAAAATCCATGGGCTACATATGAGAATTCGTAATGGCTGTCATAACTACGATGGTCTTTCTTATACATCATTAACTGCGCTATTCATCATACTAAACATATTCAATCTTCGAGTTGTAAGTGTTGATCTAGATGATGAAAGTGCTTGGGTTAAGTTATGTACGACTCTAGGCAATATTTAATATTGGATTGGTAAAAAGAGCAAGATCCATGGATACACAGTTCGGGGTTTGCCCTACAAGTGGCATTAGAGACCATTCGAGTGGTGTTGGGTATGGTAACATAATGAGGAAATATGGGTGTTAATCATTGATAATATTATTGATGCTAATGGCAGAGTTTTGGATAGAGAAACGATGGAGGAAGATCTTTTATGGGCTATTAGAGGCAAAGGTGGATTTAGTTTTAGTGTGATTGTTTCTTTAAGAAAAAATTAATTTATTCTTGTTCCTGAAATTGTCACTATTTTTAGAGTTGTAAAACTATTTGAATAAGGTGCTTTGAATGTCGTTTATCAATGGAAATAATATAATATAAAAAATTCAGGGTCAACATATTTAATCCTTTGAATTTCTCCTCATTAATAGGATAAAATTTTGAAGGAAGATAGCTATTTCTCATTATGGGATCAATGACTTAGCTGACATCTAAAAATATATATATAAATGAAAATTTTATTTAAAGGAAATGTAAATATTGTCATTTTTTATTTTTTATGATTTATTGGAGGGCTCATATATTAATATTACAGTTAATTACACTAAGAAATGAAGGATAAATTTTTATTTCTAAAATAATGTTTTGGGATTTTAATACTTTACATCAAAAATATTAATAATTTTTTTTTATAATTACCCATATATATATATATTATATTTTACATAATAAATTTTTAAGAAAAGTGATACATACTAATACTCTTAGAATTTTATTCTTAATTTTATAAAATAAATTAAAATATCAAATATGAAAATAGAGTTAGAATTCTCGTTTCATTTTTTTAGTGTATTAAACATACTCTAAAGATACAAATTTAATGACACAAATTATATAAATTATTTTACTTTTCAAAATTTAAAAAATGAAAATATGTTCATATGAAGCCACATCAAACATGCAAAATATTAATATAAGTTTGAAGTCATTTTAATGTTTGTCTGATATATTCGTATAATTATATAATATCGGTTATTATATTATATATTTTTAATTTGAATCATCAATTAAGATAATTATATGCTTAATAATTAAGTTGTAATATTTTTAAAAAAGGTGACTTATGACTTGTTAAATTTATTAAAAAATAATCATTTGTAATACATATTGCAATAAAAACAAATAAAAATATTAAATATAACAGCTCATAATTATACTATGAGACTTACATTAGCATTGATGATGTTGTAAATTAGAAAGTAATTTACCTTTTTGATGCTAAGTAAAATCGAATTATAATGCATGTGTACACTAGAATTACTCTATGAGCCCAATGTTCAATACTACAAATAATAGCACTTGACACAACTTTTATAATCATGGATGGAGACTAATTTGGTCCTAAAAGAGTGAATCATAACTTTTAAATCAATTACTCTTAAATAAATTGATAGAGATTGAAATAAATTAATCATAAATTGAAATAAATTAATCATAAAAGACTCCATTCATCATTGGATTAGCAGTCTAAAAAGACAAATGAAATAATACTTTGAAAATCAATATCTTACGTTATTTTAGGTTAAGAAAGTTAAAATTTTAAACTTAAAAAAATTAAATATTATTGAACAGAAGACTCATCAATTAAAAAATATAAAATTTTGGTGTTCTAAACTATATATACAATCCTTTTGCAATATATTAAATATTAATTTTATTTTATATTTTTTAAAATGATCACATTATTTTGATAAATTTAAACTAATTAACAATCAACTTAAATTAAAATAATAATTCTTTATAATTTAGAAATTTTGCTATATAATAATTTATTATTTATCAAAAAATTATTTACTTTGTTTAAATTTTAAAATTGGCATATTATCCTAAAAAATTGAATATAATTAAAACTCAGTTCAATTTTATATTTAAAAATGAATTACTTTCTTAAGTAAAAAATTTGATAACTAATATATACAATTTTAATATAATATAATTTCGTATTAAATATAATAAAAATCAATATGTAATCAATCAATATCAATATATATATAATTAATTATGATCTCAATTTTAATTTTAAATAAATATTTTCCATTTATCAAATAATTATATAGATAATGTAATATTTGGACAAGCGATAATAATATATATATATATATATATATATTTATTGTGTGATAAAAAACTAATAATTAAATATATAGTTTACTCAATTATCTCAAAAAATACAAAAAGTTTAATAACGTAGAAATTTTTTTACGTAAAAATAATTTAAAAATTTTAATAATATAAAAAACCTTCTAAATTATTATCTTTAGAACTTGAATACTAATAAATATTTATTTTTGTTTATAATAAGAAAAATTTTAAAAAACTGAAAAAGACAATAAATTTTAAAAAATATAATTGTTATTTTTTATTTTCATTAAAGTAATTATACTATTGTCAAATTTGTTATAATAATCTAATTATAATTCTTTATTGTTTACATGAAAAGTATAATTATATAATAATTTTGTATAGAATAGTAATATATTATAAAATTATTATTATTATTATTATTATTATTATTATTTGTATATTAATTTTAATTATTCAATTGATTAGTAAATTTTTAATAATAATAAATGTTAAATTTATTATTATAAGCTTACCACACAATATACAAATTAGTGATTAATTTTATAAAATTAACATATTATTAATTTCAATCTCATTGTTAGTTTTAAACTCTTATTTGTCATTTATTAAATAATTATATATAATACAAACATATGTCATTATTTTACATTACTTATAGAAAATTGTTGTATGAACAAAATATTTTTAAATAAAAAATTAGAAAACTTAACTGCCACAATAAAAAAAATTTAAATTACAAATTGAAAAATCTAAAAAGTAAAAAAAATTAAAAAAAATTAAACAAAAAGCTAATATCATATAAAAAAATTCAGAATAAAAAATTTAAACAATTTTTTAAAAAAATTCTATAGTATTTCTAAAGAGAAATTTTAAAAAATATAAAAATTATAAATTATAAACAAGAGATCAATATATTTAAACAAAAATTAGAATAACCTAAAAATTAAAAATTTTAAACTATTTCAAAAAAACAAATCAAAAAAACCTAAACAGAAAAAAATTCTAAAATAATAAAATAAAATTTAAATTAATTTTAGTGATTGTTCAATATTCTAAGTATATAAGGACAAAAATTATGTAATAAATTGTTAAGAATTACTTCACTCAAGTTTAATAAAATTTTTCTTAAAATTATACCACACAAGATTCAATATGTAAATTAATAAATAATCTTTTGTTACAATTATCTCATATACATATATATAGTTTACAATTATCTATTAATTTATTTTTAGATGAAATATTTAATATTACTTGTTTGAAATATTATCATAAATTAATTTTTTTAAATTTAATAATTTTTTTTGAAATTGTATCATATAATATTAAAAATATAAATTAATAGATAAATTTTTTAGAAATGTATTTTATTATATTATTTACTTGAAATATTTTTTTATAAAATAATAGTTACATTTTAATTATTATTTGTATATTTAATTTTAATCATTTAGCAAAGTAACTAATTTTTCAATAAAATAAATACTAAACTTATTATTCGAGCAACGTGGGAATTAGTACTAATATAGTTAGTTTTAAACTATTATTTACTATTTACTAGATAATTTTGTATAATACAACTAAGAGTTATAATTTTATATTATATTATAAAACTGTCATATTAAAATAAGTTTTTAAATAAAAAATTTAAAAATAACAACATACAAGAATTTACAAATTGAAAATTAAAAAAATCTAAAAGTAAAATTTATAAACATAAAACTAATAATCATATAAAAAATTAAACATAAAATTAGAAAAATTTTAAAAGGTAAAGTTTTAAAATGAAAACTAATATTTAAATTAATTTTATTAATTGTTTAAAATTCTAAGTATTGAAAATCAACGTAATAGATTATCATGAATTATTTCATTCAGATTTAATAAATGTTCTCTTAAAATTATGCAATATAATATTAAAGTTATGAATTAATATATAATTTTTTATTACAATTATCTTACATTTGTATATCTAATTATAATTATCTATTAAATTTATTTTTCAATATAAAATATTTAATATTATTTATTTAATATATTGTTGAAAATTATTTCATTCAAATTTAATATGTTTTATTTTGAAATTATGCTACGTAAAATTGAAGGTTTGAATCAATTGATAATCTTATTATAACTATCTATATATATAATTATAATTTTTGAGAATTTTTTTGTTTGCTTCATTATTTTTAATAAAATAATAATTAATTAACTAATTTTTTAATAAAAAATAATATATTAAATTTATTTAAATTTTATTATTATAATTATACAACGTACCATGTAGGTTTACAATTAATATCTAATTAATTTCAATCTTAAATTCAATTTTAAATATGTGTTTGCTATTTATCAAATAAGTGTATTAATAATATAATATTTTTGATAAGTGATAAAGTAATATATTTTTATTTAACTATATGACAAGAAAACTAATAATTAAATATTTAATTTTTTAATTAACTAAAAAATATGATAAATTTTAATATTAGAGCAAGTTTTTCAAATAAAAATAATTTAAAAATTTTAATAATATAAATTTTTTTCACATTCATGATAATTAGTATTCAATTTCTATATAATAAGAAAAAAATAAAAAAAAAAGACTAACCAAAAAAAGTGAAATTATGAATTTGTTTGTATCTAAAAGTTTTGTTATTATCAAAATTTATTATGCTAATTTAATTATAATTTTATTTTCTTGATAATAAATTTTTATAAAAACAATAATAAATTTTAATTATTATCTATAAGTTATATTAAATCATTCAAATAATGAACTAATTATCTAATAAAATAAATATTATTATTATAAGTATAGTGTGAGATGCTCAAGTTGATGACTGTTTAATTATGATTTGAGATTCAATTTTAGATGAATGTTTAATATTTTTCAAATAATTATATTGACAACATAAAGTTTTTGGCAAGTGATGCTATAATATATCTTTTACTTTGTAATATGATAATTAAAGATTTAATTTTTTGAATCAATAAACATAAAGTTTAATAATATAAAGAAATTCTTAATGTAAAAATATAGCAATATAGATAAAATTTATTGGATTTAATAATAAAATGCATTTAGTTTTTTATATGATCAGAAAAAATTAAAATAATTAATGATAATAACCAATAAAATTATAATTTTTATTTTGTATCAAACAATTATAATATTATTAAAATTGATCATACTAATTTATTCATACTTAAATTATATTTAAACAAATGTTTGCATTTATCAAATAATTATATTAATAATAATGATAATAAAAGATGTTTTTAATTTTGTTATGTAAAACATTTAATTTATTCAAATAACTAAGAGAAAATATGAGAAAGTTTAATAATAGAGAAAACTCTTCGCATAACAACAATTTATAAATTTTAATAATATAAAAAACTCTTCACATTCATAATAATCACTATTTAGTTTTTTATATAATAAAAAAATAAAAATGACTAATATAAAAAATTTATATTATTATTGTAATTTATTATACTAAATTTAATTATAATTTTATAAGTTTATCTACTTGAAAATAATTTTTGTAAAATAATAATATATTGTAAAATAATAATAAATTTTTAAAAATATTTATATATAAATTATAATTATTTAATTATATATTTAATTTATTTAATACAAAAAATATTAAATTTATTTAAAATTTATTATTATAATCATGTCACATAATGTGCGAGTTAATGACTAGTTAATTATAAGAATAAATTTTAGATGTGTGTTTGTCATTTGTTAAATAATAATATTGACAATATAATATTTTATTTTTATTAAATAATTAGTTAATAAATTTAATAATTATTTTATTAAAAAATATTATTAAATAAATAAAAAGAATAAAATAAATTTCTTTAAAGTAATTATGTAGAAGGTAATTATACCAAAAAATTGTTTATTAATTCATATTTTCAAAGCATAATTTTAAGAGAAAATTTGTTAAATTTAAATGAAATAATTTTTGATAATTAATCAAATAATTAATATAAAATATTTTATAATTAAAAATAAAATTAATAAATAATTATAAACTATACATATATGTGTGAGATAATTATAATAAAAGATTATTTATTAATTCGTATATTCAATCTTATATAACATAATTTTAAAAGAAAATTTTTTAAATTTGAATAAAATAATTTTTGACAATCTATTATATCACTGTGAATCTTTTTATATTTTAAATTTTTAACAATTAATGAAATTAATTTAAATCTTAGTTTTCTATTTAAAAACATTATATTTTAGATTTTTCTACTTTTGTATTTAGAAATTGTTTAGAATTTTAACATGATCATAGCTTTTTGTTTAGAATTTTTAGTGTTTACTACATTTTTAAATTTTCTATTGTGAAGTTCTTTCTTATATGATAATTAATTTTTTAAATTTTTATTTAGATTTTTTTAATATGATAATTTTCTATAATATAAAATAGTAAGATCGATTATATTATATCTAATTATTTAATAAATAATAAATATTTATTTTAAATTAATTTTGACATTAAAATTAAGTAATATATATTGATTGATGGATTCATTGTGATTTTTGACGGTGTAAAAGATAAATTTGGTCTTTCGGGGAATAAGAAACAGCCTAAGAATTAAACGCTGCGGCCGTTGATTCATCTGGGCTTCCACATCTACTCCACATTCGCCAATTTCTCGCGTAGCTTTCCCCTCCAAATCTCAGATAAACAAAACTGACCTCTTAACAACCTTAATTAATTATCCAGATCCCCATATTACCCCCCGTTTAGACCAATTCCTGACCGCTTTTCGCAAGAGCAGATGTATACACTATTGTCTGCTATTATTATTATTTTTATTATTATTAATTCTAAGGTACATATCAGTAGTAGTAGTAATAATAATAATAGAAATAAATAAATTATGATGATAATAACAATAAAACAGGTACCAAAAATTCAGCTTTTTTCTTTATTTTTATTTTCACTTACATATATAAATTTTTTCTTTATGTTAGATTTTCCACAATTTTGTTTTTTAAATTTTGGAGGATTAAAGACTAGATGGTCGTTCTAAAGTTTGTTGTTGAGTGGGAAAAAAAAAAAAGAGGTCAATAATTTTTTTCCAGATTTGCCCTTCCTGTGACTTTTGAATTAGGTTTTGTTTCCAGATTTTTGGGTTTGATTGGATGCCTTTTAGGTTATATGTTGATTTTTTTAAAAAAAAAATAAAAAATTTGTTGATGTCTGAAAGGAGTTGTGTGCTGATGGGTCTTGTTGGTCATATTTGGTTTTGTGGGTTGCCATGCAATACCGAAATTTTGGTTTTGCCGTAGGGAAAAACGTCCTTTCATCTTCATGCCATCTGATTTAGGAGATAGGGTTAGATCTGCTAAAATCAGATTCTACTTTATTTTTTCAAATATAATGTATACTTTTTGAAATTAGGATGTAAATTTTTGTTAACAATTTTTTTTTGGTTGCTGCAAAATCTGGGTGTAGTAAGAGTGGAGTTTAAGGTACTTTCAGTGGACTGGAATTTTGCAGATTCTGGATCAGGAACATATGTAAGCTCGATTTTTTTTTTTAACAAAATTATATATATTTTTTACATATTTTTTTTTTTGTCTTTTTGTGAATGTCATGTGTTTGTCATGAAATTTAACTTATACGTTTATGATGATTAATAGATGAATTTCAATTCCATTGATGATTTGTATTGTTTCAGATCATCATATTATTGGATTATGTATCTTGTGCCTGATGATAACTTGAGCTTTAGGATGTTTAAGATCCATCTTCTTAATGATTAAATTGTGTTAATAAGGTCTTATAGACATAATGTCAGTCATGGATTTCGTTTTTAGGTGCAGATTAATTATATTATTTTCTTCTCTGAAATTCTTTATATATTTTTCATGATATTATGCATCTCAATTTCTTTAGAAAAAGTTGTAGTGAAAAAACTATATACGGATGATTTATTATAACACTAAAATTGATCTTCTGGAGGCCCTACATTCAAACATCAATTAGACTTTTAGCTGTTTCCCTGCAATGTGTGAAGAGTAAATTGTGATTAATATTTTTTTATCATCTTTGTGTAACAGTATTGATGGGAACTGAACTTATGAGAGTTTGTGTTAAGGAAGAGAATGATGACATTCCATCAGTTCCCCCTGGTTTTGAGTCAATTGCTGCTTTCACCTTAAAAAGGATCCAAGATGATGAAAAACATGAACGAAAGGACATAATTAGCTGTTCAGCCTCTGCAAGTGGTTCTGCATTACAAATAGTTAAAATGGAAATGAAGTCTGACACCGGTGCTGACACAAAAATTTCAAGATCTCTCCGGCGTAGAGCTTCGATAAACTACGGACAATTGGACAATTGTTCGGATGATGAATCTGATTCAGTGAAGCTTAATCAAGTTAGTTTTTTTGCGTTTTGTATCATTATTTTTTGAATCTGGAATAAATTTGTTAATCTTATCAGCACGTGGTTTCTCGTTAGTTGAATTCTAAATACGATGTGCCTGTACGATGGATAGTACTTTACATGCCATAATTTATTGCAGAATCTCAGTTTAAGGCCTCGTCTTCCTAAGGACGTTATTCGTGGATGTGCAGAATGCAGTAATTGCGAAAAGGTTTGTTTTAATACACGCCTTTTTTCGCAATACTGTAACTAGTTGCAATGGCTGACAGGCTTGCTAGGGTTGTGGATGGTCTGATAGCTCTATGTGACCTGATCTTTTATTAATTAAGCCTTCTTTGTGTCGCTTATGCTCTGCCTTCCAACATAATGTGAGTGATAGTTGATTCCTTTGTACAGGTTACTGCAAGATGGCATCCTGAATATGCTCGCAGGCCTGACCTTGAGGATGCTCCTGTCTTCTACCCTACTGAAGAGGTTTACATTATTTTCTTTGTATTAGTTTGGTTATTTATAATCAATCTATCTCGGTAACTTTTTTTTTTTTTTTGGTAGATTTACGAATTCTTTACTTTTAAGAATTAGGGTTTCTGAATGTATCCACTTTTCCAGGAGTTTGAAGATACTTTGAAATACATAGCTAGCATACGGCCAAAAGCTGAGCCATATGGAATCTGTTGCATTGTTCCTCCTCCTTCTTGGAAACCTCCTTGTCCTCTGAAGGAAAAATCTATATGGGAGGGTTCTAAGTTTGCCACTCGTGTACAGAGGGTTGACAAATTGCAGAATCGAGATTCAGTGAAAAAGATGTCAAAGCTATATAACCATGCCAGGAAGAAAATGAGAAGATGCATGAGAATGGCAGTCAATCGCGGGACAGATGCTGGAGGTATCTCAGGGTGCAGTGATGCTGCTGTTTGTGAGGCTGAGACTTTTGGGTTTGAACCTGGTCCCGAGTTTACTTTGAATACGTTTCAGCATTATGCTGATGATTTTAAGAGGCAGTACTTCAGGAAGAATGATAATATTATGAGCAAAGGCAGTAACACAGCAATGCTTCAAGAGAATTGGGAGCCCACGGTGGAGAATATTGAGGGTGAATATTGGCGGATTGTAGAGAAAGCGACTGAAGAAATAGAGGTATTGTCTGGGATTTGATGCAACTATGAATAATTTCTTTTTCGGGTGAAATAATTTGCATGTGTGTTTTGTTATTTGCATGTGTTTTAGACCATCTTATCTGATTTGCAAAATGAGTTGCTAAATGAACTTGTATACGGAAATGTTATTGTCTTCTGTAGGTGCTTTATGGGGCTGATCTGGAAACTGGAGTTTTTGGCAGTGGGTTTCCAAAAATGTCCGGTCAAGTTGGTTCTGCTACAAATGAGTATTATGCAAAGTCTGGATGGAACTTGAATAACTTTCCAAGGCTACCTGGATCTGTCCTTTCCTATGAAAGTGGTGATATATCTGGTGTTTTGGTGCCATGGTTGTACATAGGAATGTGCTTTTCGTCCTTCTGTTGGGTAAGGTCAAATGTCTCTTATTCCTTAGCATAAACCAAATATCTAGCTTCAGAACGAATGAATAAATGACGGACGAGTACCTGCATAGGTGTGTACAGAGAATCTCCCTATGTATTAACTGTGTATTTATGTGTTGTAATGCGCTTGTGGATTTAGGTGTGGGTAGAATTGTGATGCATCTTTGGAAGTAAATTATACTGTAACAATAATGATTAGGGGTGCACAATTATGACAAAAATTGGAGAGTTACTGTTTTTTTTTCTTGTTGATTGATATGAAAAGGTTGTAATGCAACCATGAATCCTCTATCCCGGCTCACTATGCAACTTCCAAATCACTGCTTATTACTATAATGGCTAAATTTAATTATGGAATTCAATTTTTTCATGTAATCTGCACAATGGTTGGAAGTTCATCTGTCTGTTTTAGATGCCAATGATTACCAACTCTTCTGTTTCCTTTTTGTTTGATATTATTTAAACAGCATGTTGAAGATCATCACTTATATTCACTGAATTACATGCATTGGGGTGCTCCAAAAATGTGGTATGGTGTCCCAGGAAAGGATGCCATTAAATTGGAGGAGGCTATGAGAAAGTATTTACCTGATCTTTTTGAAGAACAACCTGACTTACTTCATAAGCTGGTGAGTAAAGGTTCTCATTCTGAGTTCCCGTGTTACATTCCCCATAACATTAAAGTGTTGCTTATTTAGCTGTTGTTTGGACATGTCACTTGTTGTAGCAAACAGTTGGAGTCAAATACTCTCCTGATCTTCAATATCTTTCATAATACAGTAGACTGATTGGGTTGTAGGCTTCCCTTACGGTCTTGTATCTGTTTTATGCTACAAGTCTGATCTGATTGAAGCATATTACTTTTTTACTAGTCATCATTCAAATACGCACAATAGTTCGCAAGGTCATGCAATGCTTATCTTTTGGATTTCTTTCTTTTATCTGCGAATATGCTTAAAACAGGCTTTTCATGGAAGCGATTGAATCCATGGCAACTCATGTAGTATCCTTTCAACATTTTGCCGGACTTTGTTTCTGAAAATAGAGATCTTAAAAAGAAGGAAAGTTAAAAACAAAATTTCCGTTTCAGTTTTCCTGTGGTACTGTGAACTTTATGAAGTTTTTAAAAATAGAATGAAAGCATGAAATTCAATCAACAGAGTGTTCTGCACTTGTTTCATGGCCTGAGTGGAATGCCTCTTATTTTGTTTCTGAAAGTTCTATGATCATTGATTAATTCTATTTTCAGCTGTCACTTGTTTCAGCTATAGTTGCTCTTTTTGGACGGTTTAGATAATCTTATCTCTAGATTGTTGTTCGGATCTGCTTCTCTCTCTCTCTCATTTCCCTTATAGGTGACCTTTTACTTGTCAAAAGGAAGAAAAATTCATCCATATAGATCGAGTCTAAGGGAGATTTTCTCTACAGAGGTTGCAATTTCTGACTTGAACCTGCTCACAAAAAGAGGGTCAAAACCTGTCATAACCCACAACAAGCCTGAAATGACCAAACCTAAATAATCTGAAAAATTATGGGTTGGGTTGAGTGGTCATGATGATCTATTGGGTCAGGTCAATTATGACCATTTGGTTGACCTATTGAGTTGGGTCTAAATAAGTATAAATTTATCTTGAAAGTTGAAATGAATTGTTTGGTTTAATAGCGTTATTGCTATGTTATTAAGGTAGATTAGAATTTGAGTTGCTAAAAAACTGTATACCATTTTCTTAAGTTTTATTTGAATGGATGGATGAATGGCAATTTTACATTGCTTGTTTGCTGAATATTTGAATCTATGGAAGAATGAGAATTTGTTGGATGTTTTTTTAAGTGTTAAATTAATATTAAAGACGTTAGGTTGGACTTGGATGGATGAAAATTTTCACTTGTTGAATAATTGGTGGTACTTTTGAGTTAAATACCCAAATTAAATCAATCATTGGCAGTACTTTTTTTCAAGGAATTATAGCATGGAATTATCAAATTAAACCTCCAGGATGAAATTTTCATAATTAAAAAAGTTATCTTGACACATTAAATAATCTACAAGAATCCAATTACTCTATGTTTTTAATACTTTATGCATCTCAGGCCCGATGGTTGATCCGAAACCCTAAGTGACCTTTGATGACCCTCTGAAACCTGCCCATAAAAAGGCAACACATGAATGACCCAAGTACAAAATGATCCAACGTTAACTTGCTCGAATTAACCTGATTGCCACGTCTATTCTCTTATCATCAAGAAGTTTTAAAGTCAAATGACATAGAACTCTATGAGTACTGTTGAAGGGCAAGGTATTACTTTAAGATGGCAGTATGTTCTTCTGCTGAGTGCGTTGATAGTTCTAGATAGCATATTAACAATTGCTTTTTATCTGAGCAGTTTTCTCTTTCCTATATTATAATTCTTTCCGTGTTCTAATCTTGCTATTTTCACAGGTTACACAGCTTTCCCCTTCCATACTAAAGTCTGAACAGGTGCCAGTCTATCGGTGTGTACAAAAATCTGGAGAGTTTGTTCTTACTTTTCCTCGAGCATATCATTCAGGGTTTAATTGTGGCTTCAATTGTGCGGAGGCAGTAAATGTAGCTCCCGTTGATTGGTTGCCGCATGGACAGGTTGCTATAGAGTTATACCGTGAGCAGGGACGAAAGACTTCCATATCCCATGATAAACTGTTGCTTGGGGCTGCAAGGGAAGCAGTGAGAGCTCATTGGGAACTTAATTTACTGAAAAAGAATACTTCGGATAACTTAAGATGGAGAGATTTGTGTGGAAAGGATGGAATATTAGCAAAAGCACTGAAGGTAAATTTAGCTCTCTTAGTTGTTTTTTCTTTTGAGATTATTGACAGCATTGGAGTGCTGCATTTTAAAGTTTGTTTGATTATTTCTCAGAGGTTTTGGATCCTTTCAAGTCTAAATTATGATGATAAATCTGAACATGTTACTAGGAAAACATTGAAATCATGTGATGCTGTTTGTAAGATTTTCTGGATTTGTGAATTAGAAGCCTGGATTTGGATTTCGAACCCAAGCGTAACTTCATTGATTGGGAAACCTTGTATGATGTCGTTTTCTGTTCAAGATAAATTTGTGGAGTGAGGTTTTTTCTGACACAGGAATTAAAGTTTTATATCCAGATACTTTAGATATTTTTCATCATCAACTTTACAGTGTTTGCCAGTTATATCTAGTTATTTGCATTATTAATGCTTGCCAGATACGGACCTTGATTTTTTAGTTTAAACATACTGAAGTTGTAACTATCAGTATGCTAGCAATAAAACAAAAATCTCTAGGAAATATGAGGTTTGCTTTCATTTCCATTCTCTTCTGACTTTGGAATTTTTTTTCTTGTCTAGGAACGTGTGGAGTTAGAACGTGTGAGGAGGGAATTTCCCTGCAAGTCTCTACAGGTGCTGAAGATGGAGAGCAATTTTGATGCCACAAGTGAGAGGGAGTGCAATGTCTGCCTCTTTGATTTGCACCTGTCTGCAGCAGGATGTCGTTGTTCTCCAGATAAGTACGCATGCTTGAATCATGCAAAGCAGATGTGCTCATGTGATTTAAGTACCAAATTTTTCCTATTTCGCTATGACATCAGTGAATTAAATATCCTTGTTGAGGCATTGGAGGGAAAATTGAGCGCAGTGTATAGATGGGCAAGATTAGATCTTGGACTGGCCCTAACATCTTATATCAACACAGACAATTTGCAAGATTGCAAAATATCCTTTTTGTCAGAAAGAAGAGCACTTAAACAGGTGAGATCAAAACCATCAGTGGATCTCCTGAAAGATTTAGACAGCAAGGGAATCTCTAGGGGACTTACAATGACTTCAACCAAGATCTTTGATGAAACAGATTCAATAGAGAAAAAGGCACCTCCTGAAGCTGCAGCTTTGAAAGGCATAAAGACATTGTCTATACCCTGTAGTTCTTTACCAGTAATTGAGAAGCAAAATCATGATTTAAAGATAAATAAAGAAGAAGGGTCAATCCTTTCATCTACCAACTTAAAAATATCAGTATGCCAGATATCTCAAGAAGACATGTCCTATGCTGGAGATCTTGCCTCAGGGGCATGTGGAATGAAAAGACCTTCAGCTTTGGCCCATGATAATATCATTCTTCTTAGTGATGATGAAGATGATGAACCAAAGGAACCAGTTGTACAAAGAGCAAAAGGATATTCTCTCGCTAAGATTTCTGAACTTTCTGAGAGGCCATCAAGCTCTGTTGATAGCTCCTGTAATGACAGCAAAGATTCGGTCTTAACTGCCTCCATGGTCGATGCAGCAGTAATTAGTAAAAATAATGTCAGTTCTTACCCTGATGGGCAAAAGAATAATTGTTTATTTGATCCTGTACAAGTAAAGGATGATCGTCATCAACGTAATGAAATAGTTCTGGGAATTAATGCAGTAAACAGTTCTTGCCATGTAGGCTCTCTTAATGCAAGATTTGGTAGGAAGGTTCAGGATTCCTCAAATATGAGAGACATCAGTAAGGATCAAAATATGGCAAATGCTGGGTATCAGCATCCTCAGAGAAGTGGCATTGCAAAGCCTAATGATGAGGATAAGATGGAAGCAAATGCCACGTCAAATCCAGTCGACAACTTGAGGGCTGTGGCAGGTAGCCCATCTTGCTCACAGAATAACTTGGACCGGCATTTCTGCAAAAAGGGTCCACGCATTGCTAAGGTAGTGAGAAGGATTAACTGCAATGTTGAGCCTCTGGAATTTGGAGTTGTTCTTTCTGGAAAGTTATGGTGTAACAGCCAGGCAATTTTCCCCAAAGGTATGCTGCATGATCTTTCTTACCAAGGATCAGAAAGCCCAAGCACAATTCTTTAGGATAAAGGGAGTTCTGAGTCAGCACTTATATTAACAATATTTGTTCTGTTTGGTGCAGGATTTAGGAGCCGGGTTAGGTACATAAGTGTTTTAGATCCGACAAATATGTCTTACTATGTCTCAGAAATTCTGGATGCAGGACAAGATAGACCTCTGTTTATGGTAATTTCAGTATTTCTTTTCCTATGGTCTGAAAGTACTAGTGCAATGTCAAAAAATCAGTGAGAGTATGCCGAATTATTTTAATATCTGACAAGGTCATGGTTATATCCACATGAACCTTGATAAAATTCTTCTTGGCTAAATAAGGAAATGTTGGAATGGTCATCTCCCTCACAAGGCCTTTGGAATATTTCCTGTAATATTATACCCACACAGCTACACTTTGAAAGATGGAGAATATCCGAATATGCTGAGGTTGCACGTAAAAGCTACATGCATCTGACAGTTGTTCTTAACAAACTAAATTTTATTGCTTGTAGTTTCAGTACTTCTAATTTGTGATGGGATTTTTTTGCATATTTGCTCTATTGTCAATAGCTTTTGTGGAAAACATTTAGTGGGATAGTATTTCTTAAGACAAAATGAATTGCAGGTATAAGGAACTGATTTACTACACTTCCGTCGAGTTAACATATGATTCCCTCTATATTCATGATAATCATAGTGCTATGCATAACCTGCATGCGATATTTATGAAAAGTATCTTGGAAATTTATCTTGGACAAATCAATGGAGCCTTGAGGAAAGTTGTGAGATTGTTTTCAGTCTTGTCCAACATACGGGAAGTTAAATTTTAATGTTTATCTGATTTGAAACTGATGTTTCATTCTCTAAATCCATTATCTTCTAACATTTACCAGGTTTCCTTGGAGCAATGTCCAAGTGAGCTATTTGTTCATGTCTCAGCAGCTAGATGCTGGGAAATGGTGAGAGAGCGAGTGAATCAAGAAATTAATAGTCATCATAAATTGGGAAGGATGAACTTGCCTCCTCTGCAACCTCCTGGAAGTCTTGATGGTCTTGAAATGTTTGGGTTTTCTTCACCAGCAATAGTGCAGGTAAATAAACTGTGGAGCTGACCACCCTTTTTATCTCCAATCATGTGCTTTCTTTCATTTATGGATGACAGTTCTGTATATAGCTCAAGTGCTAAATCCTTACCATATACATCATTAGTCATAAGATTCAGTTAATTGTACTTGAAAATTTGTGGGTTTTGGTGATCTAACATCAAATGCCTTGCATGTTAGAAGCAGTCAAAAAAAAAAAAAAAAAACCGTTAGTCTATTTTTCTCATACAGCATTTTAAGCCAAGTTCAGTTACTTCGATTAGAAGCATTCACAATTGTGAATTTTGATTTTTGTTTCCTTTTATTTGGGTTTTTATTTTCAGTGAATTATATTTCAGTTTGTTGGAACTGTTGCTATGCAATGAACATGAAATTTTGTAACTCATATATTTGTTTTTCTTAAACAGGCGATAGAGGCATTGGATAGAAATAGAGTTTGTACAGATTATTGGGACTCCAGGCCCTACTCACGGCCTCAAGGTCAAATTCCACATCATTCTCAAGCAAAAGAGAATGGAGGCAATTTGCAAGGGACACCTGAGGAACAAAATAACAGAGGGACCCCTGGGAGCAATCCCCTACGTGACGGAGTCGGTATGATCCTCAGAGGCCTATTCAAGAAGGCAAGCCCGGAAGAATTGCACTCACTGAGTCAAATTCTAAAGGACGGTAGGCCAACAGTTGATCAGGGCTTAATAACACTACTTATAAATGAAGAGATCCACAGTCGCCCTAGATGATTCGTTGATTTGGTCTCACAAGGCTCGGAGACTGAATTTGCCATCACAATTTTTTTTTGACTGCTGTAAATTCTAATTTCTCAATTTTCACGTTGCACATACATCCCCATTCGATCTACTCAATTCTTTTACATAGAGAGAAAAATGAAAAAGGATTGATCATCTTATGTAATTCTTCTCCATAATTCCCATTCTATAACATAGAAGAAACTGACAATTTATCTGGTGGATGCTTCTTGTTTTGCGATGTGATGCCGATTCATGAGATTGTTTGCACCGTAAACTGAGACAGGATAAATGAAGCTCAAGGAGATCATTCTGACCCAAAGACAGTTTTTTCTGATTACAAATTTACAAATTTCGAACTTCAATCACTTTCAAAGAATGTTTACATCAACACCCATGTTAGAATGCTATTGTTGGTCGTAATCAGACGTCATTTTGTTGATCAAAGCTTGAACATCACGCAGTTACCCACTTCTTTTCTTCTAATTTTTTTGTTCTAGTGAATAAATCAGAAGTGGGGTCGATTGAGCTTGATTGAAAGCACTAGAGTGAAAAAGATATGAACCTAAACTAAGAGCAATTTTGCGTATGGATTCAAGCCTTCTACTGCTCCAGATGGTGGCTTGGTTCATGTGGTATGATTGGTGTCCGCTTGTTCTAGTTTAATTTGGTTCACGATGCCACGCCCTGTTAAGCCTTCATGCTTACGCATTATGAGTCCTAGCCCTCCTGTCAGTAGTATTTCTTCCTTGTGAGCTAAATTCATTTTCTTTTTCAAAAGAACGAGAAGAAGAACCGTGTCAAAATTGATTACTATAGCACGTACTTATTAAACTTTTGGTTTAATTATTCTGGTGATGTGATGCGAGTTGGTCGCTGCCTTTGCATTTACGCATCAAATTGACAAAAACTGAATTATCGTACCCACTTCCCAATTACTTTACGTTGTACTAGTAGTTTGATTCTTTGGTGCCTTTGAAGGCAAATTTTTAGTAATACCAATGGTGGAAATTTCTATTCATTGCCGAAATTGTATTTAACTTATTTTTATCTTCAGAGACAGAGTTAAAAATTAATTTTTTTCATAATGAAAGTTAATTTTAAATATAGTATTAATTTCTTTATATTATTATGATATATATCTTTAAATATATATATACATATAATTTATTTTTTAGACTTTTTTTGACATAGCATAAAAAATTATAAATGAAAACAAAAAAATGTGTTTATTTCCTCTTGGCTTGGCTTTACCTTCGTTATTTGGTTCCATAAATGGGAAAGAGGGAAAAATCCCATGAAGGGAAACTTAATTTCTTCTTTTAATAAACAACAAAACAAAAAATCAATCACATCCAACGGTCACAATATAGTCCACGTGGAAGAAACGTGAAACTCGAGACATGGGAAATAGTAACTGTTGCCCACATGTAGTACTCTATCCACGTGGGTCAGGGGTGCACGTGTCGATAGTTTGGTGGTCCCGTAGATTGCGGTCATCTTTAGTTGTACGGATAAGTACAGGGGTCGGTCCCTGCTTTTGTATGTGTAACAAAAAAGACAAAAAGGCTGTGGTGGTGGTTTGTGGGTTGGTTGGGCTCTTTTATTATTACCCGTTGGGTATTAGTGGTCGGGTTTCGAACCGCTAGCCTTTTTCCTATGCTTTTCTTTAAAAAAAAACTTTTTTTCACTTTTTAACATAAGATGGTTTAATTCAACCAACATGCCAATCTCCAAAAGAGAAAGTTGATAGCTAAAATATCAAATAAAATTTTAAAATTTTTTTAAAATAATAAAAAATAAAATAAAATAATTTTAAATTTATATTATTTTATTAAAATTATTTATATTTTTATGTTATTTTATTATAAAAATTATTTTTTATCAAAATTATCTCAATTTTATATTATTTTATCGTAAAAATTTTAAATATTAGTTGAATGGGGCATTAATTTAAGAATGAAGAGTGAACAGGGTGATAACTATCGTTCATCATCTATCCCAAACTTTTGATGGAAAGAATTTTTTTCCTGTCTTAGTTTTCGCAAAGACTCCTCACTTCATAAAGAGTATTTTTACACATCGTTATACTCTTTTTTAACTCATTTTTTTTTTTATATTTGTTGCAATTGGATAAATGAGCAGAATTATTATAACATCAAAGGTAATTTTGACGAAAAAATTTTATTACAAAATAATATAAGTTTACGCATAGATTTGACGAAAAAATTCATTTCATTCTTTATTGTCGCTTTAGGATAAATTTAAGAATTTATTTAGTACTATAGCTGAAAGCCGGCTTTGCAAGGCAATTTGCATATTCATTACTATTTTTAGGGTGAACGGTCTAAATTATTTAAAATTATTCAAAATCGAACTGCAAACCAATATTTGAAAAATGAAGAAATTAGTCCCAAATTAAAATGAAAAAATTATATATATTTCAAATTGAATTGATTTTCAATTCAATATACTTCAAATATTCAGAATTAATAGATCAATTAAATTCAATTTGGATATTTAGGATCTTTTTTAAAAAAATTAAATTTACAAAAAGCAGTGTAGATGTGTGTGTATTTAAAACTTAAAAACACATATTTAAAAATAAATACATTTATGCATATGTATTTAAAAATTATATATATATAT
>CATIWR010384770.1:0-28291 GCA_949677035.1 Omphalea diandra
CTACATCATATAACAAATGAACTACAAAAAAATATAAAAATTTATTTAATAATATTAATATAAACATAAAATAACATACCTACAAATATAAAATTCGCAAATTTAAAATTTATAAACACTATAGAATTTATATACTAAATATAAATATATTATAATTAATCACAAATTTTTGTTTTATTTTATTTTAAATTGAAGATTTTAATTCAATTACATTTTTATTATTGTATTATTTTTTATAATTTTTATTTTATACTATGCAATAAATTGATTTTTATAGAATAAAATCTCAATTATAATATAACAATATAGATTAAATAATTATAATAATATAATATAATTAAATAATATAATATCATTATAAATTAATGTAATTATATATTGTATTAATATAATTATATATTATAAGAAAAGAAAAAAATGAAACAAGTAGAAAAAAAGAAAGTTGCGTATGGAAGGAAAGAAGAAAGTTGTCTATTTTTTTTTTATATTTCACATATGTCATAAATTCTCTAATATATATTGCTATGTGGACATAGGTACATAATATAACAACCTAAAAGACTAATAAAAGCTCATTACTATAATGTGAAGGCTTACTAATTTGGTTAATCTAATAGTTAGCATAATTTTAATTTGATTTTTATTTAAATTTTTAAAAAATTAAATCAAATTAAAAATATAAAATTACTAATTTAATTATTTAAAAATTAATTGATTTATAGTAACAAAAAAATATAAAAATATAGTTTTATATTTCTTATGATAAAAATATTATGCATTATATAAAGTTTATTATATAATACTATATAAACATTTACAAGTAATATATATAACATATATTCAGTTGATTAGATTAATCAATGATTTTTAATATAAAAAATTAAAACATGGTTTGAAATTTTAAATTTAAAATATTTTAAAATAAACAATGAAATTAAAAATCACCAAATTAATTAGCAAAATTTTTAAATCAGTTTAAATCGGTTTCTCAAATTTTGTTCACACCTATACAATAACACCCAACTAAAATCCAGCAGGTCTAAAATATAACATTATGGACCTTTCTCTCACTATTTTTATGCCAATGTCATGAAATTAAAATCCAATAAGGTCGATAATCAAAATTATTTAAAAAATGTTCTATTTGTATGATTTTAAAGCGTGCAACAATGCATTTGTTGCAAATCACAAACGAATATTTTGCATTGAAATTTTATTGTTTAAACTATTTTTTTAGAATAATTAAAATATTAAACTCGATTATAAGTTACGTTTTAAATATACTAGATTATTTGAATGAGGTTACTCTAGCAAATAAGTTATCACCTTTTGACTATGTACTTGGGTTGATAACTGACAGTTTTTTTTTTTTTTTTAATGAGAGTTGAAACCATATATGTGAGGATTTTAATTCACCTAATGATTTTTTTTTTTTTAGTATTTGAGAAAGGGATTTTCACTCAAATAAATAATTATACGGTATCTGCAATCCAATATATCGGTATTAAAAAAACTATAATTATACCAAATACAATAATTAAAATAATTTAATTTACTATTTAAGATCTCTTTCACATTGTTTCGAAAATTGTTTTAATGATATAACATCATTTTAAATAATGTTTCTCAATATAATTATTGTAAAATTTTGAAAAACCATAATCATTGCATTAACTAAATCAGAAGTATTTTAAAACTAATTAATATTATTTTTCTGTAGTAAATATAAAACAATACTCATAAAATGGGAGAATATACCCATAAAAAAAGAAAAAAAGACTTTCATAAAGGAGAACAAATATCCACAGATAATATAGGTATCCACACAATGGATAAAAAGAAAAATAAAAGACATATCTATTTATACAATAATATGTGTAAGTTTATCAAAAATAATAAATAATAAAAAGTGAAATAATGAGAGAATCAACTTCTTATTATCAACGACAACCCCCAACTAAAGCCCATAGAAAAAATCCTAACCCTATAAAGAAAAGTTAGAAAGAAAATCTCAAAACTTTTTTTTTTTTTTAATTTAAGAATAAACTTTGGTAATTGATGACGGCATATTCATGCAGACTCAATCCAGTTAATGAAGTTAACAAAACAATTAAAGAAGATGAAGGAGTTGGTTAACAAGGATTTCTATACCATGCACTAATCCAAGATCAATAACTGCACTTGGATTTATTTTTATACCTCCAATTATTTTACATCAAAATCACAAATATTCACATCTTAATGAAATATTCGACTTATGAGAGGTAAAAAAAAAATAAAACTAAAAACCAAATTTCTTTTTCAAGAAAAAATAAACTCACATCTCAGATTTTTTTTTTGGGTTAAATTTGCTTTGATTGAGATTTGAATTCGAGATCTCATAATTATGAAGATAATTCTAATATCATCAAATTAAAAACACTATAGCTATGATATTTTAAGTGCACAACAATTTGCTTACATTGAAATTCTTATTATATATATTTTTTTTAACTGGGAAGTAAGTGAGCAAGGTGTGTGTGTGTGTATATATATATATAAAATCTAAAATTTCTAATAATAATTTCAAACAAGTTATTACGAGTTATTAGCTACCTTTTGAGCATGAAACAAAAGCAATAATTAAAAATAACACACAATTAATTATTCATTTGTAAGATTAAAACTCTGCCTATTCATTTCAAGTACGAATAAAAAAAGGGAAATTATCAATGATGAAACTTCAACATCTTTCATATTTAAAAAGCACGTGGCTGTATAGAATTAATTTAGCGTAACGAAAGTCGTCTCTAAACCAAAAATTATTAAAATTAATGAATTTAATGGATCTCAGGTGGAATTTTACTAATAAAACCTTCTTAGAGTCAAAAGCAGCTTTTGTAGTTTGAAGTTTGAATTTGACCAATGAAGATAAGAAAATTGAGGTACTTGAAAACTGAACTTGGGTTGATGACGAGAGTAAAGGAAAATTGGAAACTTTCATTATTCACATGGGCACGCATATAATTTATATATTAAATTAAATAAATATAGTATAATATAATAAATAATATATTTTTCATTCATGTTTAAAAATATTATTTCAAAATTTAGAATATTGTGCTGATTATTTTGTATTCATGAAATTTTAATAATTACTTATATGTACATTAATTAGTCTATATGTTAATATATTTTTAGTAATTATATATAAGTATTTGTATAAAACTTATATATATTAATTAAAAATAAATTATTTTGTATATAAATAATTAAAATATTTTATAATTTATTGTTGGAGGCTGAATAATAAAATTTTAAAATAATATAAAGTAAAAATAATTTTAATTTTTCTTTAGTTATTATTGTAAAGGTTCGAGGATAATTTTGATTTTTATTTAGTTATTATTGGAGAGGTTCATGAGAAATTTCAAATAAGAGTTAATATCAGTTATTGTTTTTTTATGGTGTATCAAACATGTCTTTTTTAGCTGATAGATAACAAATTTATATTGACAACATCTATCAGTTATATAAAAAATCTTTTAATTTAGATAATTTTTACTACCTTTTTCTATGATTTCAACACTTAGAATTATAATTTCTCTAAATCTGGAGCTTAAAAATAATTTTAAATTTTATTGTTTAAATTTTTTATTTAAATTTTATTGTTTAATTTTTTTATGTATATTATTAAATATATTTTATCTTAAGAACTCACTTAATTATTTGCATAATTATTTTGTTTTATTGTCTTTGACTTTGTTTCTCTCTTCTTTTTTTTAATACTTTTTTCAACCATAACCGAATTTATGTCGCTTTTGTAAGTCTCATTTTTCAGTTTTACTTTCTTAAGTACTTCTTATTAAATATTATGTTATTAGTATAGATCTAGTTTATTTATTTCTCGTTTTATTTTTATATACATTAGAATAAATAGTTTTTAAAAAAATTTCTTTTAACCATTTGCTTGGTTGACTATAGTAAATTTGATATCTTTAATGCAATTTTATTTTCTATTATTTTATTTAAATTATTCATAATTATTTGATAATTTTGAATAAAATTTTATTTTTTATATGATTCTGGCTTATATATATTGATTATTAAGATTTCATTTTTTTTTGTATTATTGAATCTATCTTAGATACATAATAAATTTAATTTTTTTTAGGTATTCAGTATATTTTTTCTTTATTTCATGCAAGAAATTTGTCTATTATAATTATTAAAATACTAATATTAGCACTATCATTTATCTTTAGAAATTTAATCCTTTTTTTCATGTTTTTTATTTTTACCATAAAAATTAAATACTAATTTTTCCTTTATTTTTTATGTTTTATTATTATTATTATTATTATTAGTTTTTTGTAAGAAAAGCTCAAAGAGAATATCACTGAACAGTAGGAAAATCTTGGACAACCAAATCTCCAATGGAGCTAGGGACTTCCTCTAACAAGACAGTATCTTCGTTGAGAGAAGAGGCCCATTTTGCTAATTTATGAGCTACTACATTTGCTGAATGAGAAACATGATTAAAAACAATAAAATCAAAACTAGCAGATTCTGCAATAATTTGTTTTATTTTATTTTTTAGAAGGAATATGAAATTATTGTTTTCAGAAAATAATGAATATAAAATTATTGTTTTCTTTATATCTATGGGACATGATGTGCACTGACTACACCTGTAATAAATTTTAAAGCTAAACTAAATTTCTGAATCTTGTTAAGGGGAGCACGGATCGTGAATATACCAAATTAGATCAATTAATCAAATTAAAAAATAAATAAAAATTAAAAAGAATTGAAAATAATCAAATTAATCTGAACAGTAAAAATAATTTGAAACGATACCTGTTATTAATTTTTATCTGGTTCAATAACGATCTGAACTAGTACATACATTCATATATATATATATATATATATATATATCATGAATAATTTTTTTTGTTACAAAATAAATAAGTTCTCACTTTTCATATGTTTTTATTATAACCATAAATATACTTTGATTAAGCATGATTCCTACTTTAATTAAAAACTATTAAAATTATTTAAAAATTTGAATTTTTAATCACTTAAACTGTAAATAAATATGAAATTGCTAACTCTTTTTTTTTTTTTTTTCTATAGATAAAAAAACAACACTACAAAAAAAGGAGCTTCTTTTCATTTACAAGTCAGGACATCTAATAATAACGGTTAATAGTAAAAGAATGGAATAAAGCCTATTTAGCTATAGAGTGAGCTACCCAATTATATTGTCTAGGAACATAATTAAACAAACAGGATAAACATTGTTTCAACAAGTTAGTAGCATCAAAAAGAGAGGAATAAATCAATACAAAACTGAATATCTATTTTCTTTTCTTTTTTTTTTGTATTAAAAAAAATATATTGACAAAATTTAAATATTCACTATTCATTTTATGTGTGAATAAAAGGAGGAAAAATTGCCATTAATAATATTTCAACATCTTTCATATAAAAAAAGCATGTAATCAATACCAATCAATTAATATATATTATTAATTTGAATTTTAGAGTTAGTTTTAAAATATTTTTTATCATTTGTCAAAAAAATATAATTTTAAAAATGATCATATCAAAAATTTAAATAAAAAAATAGAAAAATTAATTATTATATAAAAAATCCAATAGAAAATTAAAAAATTGAAAAGTAAAAATTCTATATAGAAAGTCAATGCCATATAAAAATAACTTTAAACAGAAAAATAAAAATTCTAAATATAAAATAAAGATTTAAATTAATTTTATTGATTATTTAAAATTTTGAATATATAAAAATTAGTGACAATGTAATCAATTGTCAAGAATTACTTCATTCAGAATTAACAATTTTTTTAAAAAATTATACTATATAAAATTAAATATATGAATTAATAAAAAATTATTTCCTATAATAACCTCATATATATATATATATATATATATATATATATATATATATATATATATATATATAACTCTCAATTTTGAGATATCAACATGTCAAGAACCGTACAATATGATATGATAATATATATTTCCAATCTATCATATTATAAAATGAATATAGAATTATTGAACTCTCAATTTGAGATATCTACATGACAAGAATCATATAATTGGCTCCAACTATTTACACTTTTCTTTAAAAAAAATTTACTATTCAAAAAAATATAAGAGAAATGCAAAAAAATTATACTAAAGATTTCAATTATTTGTATTCTCCCGATAAATGCAAAAAACTATAACTAAAGTGCAAATAGTTTGATCTTAAATAATATGATAATATATATTTGATGAATTAATGAAAGGTGCTTTTTTTTTAGTTTGAAAATTGAGAATTTAAATTTAAGATTTTATTTAAAAAATATATATTGGACTATATCTGAATTTATGTATATTATTTAATTATAATTAAATGATTGAATTGAATAATATTCAATTATAAAATCAATTTTCAATCATCCGTTTCTTTTGCATTACTGAAATACTATTCCAAAAGAAAAACTAATCAAAATAATTGAATATTCATATTCAATCCTTCAAGTTCCCAAAATGAATTTTTTTTTTTTTTTTTGGGTTTTATCATTTCCTATATACACTATCCAGGAACTCAAATTCTGATTTTTCTGGAAAAATTTCAGAGATGAAAGTTATTAAAAAAAATAAACAACAACGGCCATTCATGTAACTATAAGCTGAGGATATCCCAACAGCGGGTGAGGAGATAACGGAGACAATGGTGGCAAATTGAAAATCCCTTTCATATCGCTACAGTCCAAAACTGCCGCCCAGGTCGACGGTGTCCACATAACATCTCTCTCCGATTCCTCTCTCTTCGCTACTTTATTCTTCGCTTCTCCCTCTCGAACCTCATCCTCTCTTGTCCGCTTCCGCGCCTTCCCCTCGTCTGCGCGTACGCTCAACTTCCCTGCTTCCAGCGGAAAGTTTAGTATAGCTTTCGGGCCGCGCAGCTTGAACGCGGCTCTGTCATACGCTTTAGCGGCATCGATAGCCGTGTCGAAGGTCCCGAGCCACAGCCGCGTCCCTTTCCTGTTCGGATCTCGGATCTCTGCGGCGTACTTGCCCCACGGCCTCTGCCGCACGCCTCTGTAATGCTTTTTCTCTTCAACAGCAGCAGCAATAGCAACTTCTTGAATCGAAACCGCCGGTTCCTGGAAGCGGTTCGGTTCAGAAAACGTTATCCATTCAATTTTTTTGGGGAGCGAGATTGTCAAGGACGGCTTTCGGTTAAGTTGTGGCTTTGACTCGAAACCAAGGAAATCATTAATTTCCTGTTTCGGTTCGAATCCGAAATTGTTTTGGATTGTGGGTTTAGTGTCGAATTCGAAGAAATGGTTAGTTAAATGTTGGGGTTTCGAATTAAATTCTGAAGGTTTTGGAGTAGTGAGATCGATGATGAATTGAGGTTTCGAATGGAATTCGAATTCAAAAAAATCATCGTTAGCAGTTTGGGATCTTAGAGAGGATGTAGAGGTAGCAGTAGAAAATGAAAATGATGACACAGGGGAAAGATGATCGTCGAATAAATGTTGCTTGATGAGCTCCAAAGCCGATGCTACTTGGGGTTCTGTAGCCATTGCTATGATGAGATTGAGGAGTTGAAAATCTTGTGGTTGGATGAGGATGGAAAGTTGTTATATAGGAAGAGATGGGATTATGTAAGCAGAAGAGGACTTGTCAACTACGCTTCGTTTGACCCAGGAAGGGAAGCGAGGATCATGGAATCTTCCTCTCTCGCTTTGTTTTTCAAGATTGGAGGAATTAGATTGTGTCTTGGAGGAACTGATCGACGGGTAGCGGTTGAGATGAGTTATTATTATTGCATGTTGTTTGTCGTTTGTGGTGCTGTATATTTTGTATCGTGAATCTCATCTTTTTTGGAATCATTCATACTTTTCCTCGTTGCTTCTCATGTGCACGAGTCATCATTGGTTTTTGTGATAAGCAATTCAAGAGTACCTCGACCGTCAAAAACAGAAATATTATTAAAAAAAAAAAACCTGCAAGCAATTGGCTAACAGAACTATTACAATATTTGATTAGCTAAAGGATTGGATAAAACTATTAAGAACAAGTGGACTAAAAGCATTTTGATACTACTAAGAGAGGTTCTATGGATGTACCTTATGATTTGGTTAGGGAATTTTTATTAACGTCTGAGTTTTACTTTATGATTGAAACTATTGAAAGATTCTAATCCTACAAACCCAAAATTGCTCATGAAGTTGTGGCCAAATTTGATTTATGGTTTTACCTCCAAATCTAGCGAACATTTCTTAGATCTTATCAATTACTTTATCTAACAAAAGAACGAACTCTGCTCTTCACGAGATTCATCTTGATTTGGTCTACTTCTTTTTTTTTTACTATAGCTTTGTCTGTTTATATATTGATATAAAAGAGAAAAAAAAAAGATTAACGCCAAAATTTTTATACCGGTTTGTTAAAATATTAAAAAAAATTGATGCTTTCTTTTATATCTATCATGAATTTTCATTTGAATATAAGATCTAAAGATGGCTAAGAAGATACTGACAAAAAGTACCTAAAATGTTTAGTTATATTCCCAGGCCAATTTGACAAGACAAGAAAGGGAATATATTCATCCTTTCGTTTCTTTGTGGATTTGAGTTTATTTTAATTATTTCTTTGCCAACCTGGTCGTCCAGCTCCCGAACTAATAAAAACTTGCTGATATGCATTATGCTATGATTAAGCAGTAGGGCCAATGAAATTAACTAAAAGATAGAAGCAGTCAATTGTTGCAGCTGGTTTAATTATTCTATCTCTTCCATCTGCTAACAGTCTCAACCACTCTTTATTATTACATGCCAACAGAATAATGTGGACAATGTCTTATACCATCTTTAGGTCTCCCAAGAAAGCTTGTAACATGAAGCTTGAACCAAGTCCACGAGAAAATGTCTTTTAAACAACCAAATTGTAACAATTATTAATAGTGATGCAGAACGTTAATCATCACTTGCATAATAAATCATATTAATTGTCGCTTATTTGTGAATTGTATCCATGATGTTGATGATGATGATAATAAATTCGACTACTTATGCTACTGCAGAACTTGTACATTACTTAAGTTTCCTTTTGAAGTATATTTAGTTAATCTCACACGGATATGAATGACGCATACTATGCTGTCATTTCACTGGTTAACCAACTTAACTGTTCACCACTTTTCTGGCTGGTTGAATGGGTTTCACTACATGGAACGCCCAGAAATATTCAACCATAATCCATATTATTTTCTGGTAATTCTCGAACTAATTTTCTTATTTCTGCTCAGTAATCAATTTTGATAGGAAAACATTGGAACTCTCTTATGGAACAGCATTCCATATTATTATCAGTTGAACTTTTATTTGTAGGAGCACTTTTTCACCTTGTAGATTGAACTTGATCACAGGTTTCTTTTGTATTGTCTACAATCTAGCTTGATTTTCAAAATATATTTTTTTTTATATCATAATAATAAGTTGAAAAACATTGTTATTATTACATTAAAACAATGCATATCTGCTACTGAATAGGCTGAAACTATGAGAAGGGAAATAAACATTTAGAGCATGTTTGATACATTAAGAAATGGAATGAGAATAAGCTTTTCATTCTCTTTTATGTTTAATACCTTAATTGATTTCAGGAAATTTAAGATAGGATTCCAAAACATTAAAATATTTCACGATTTTTCCTGTATATATACCAAACAAAAACATTGAAATCTTGAAACACTTATCTTAGAATAAGATTCAATTTCCGATTTCTAAATGTAACCAAACATGCCATAAACGCTTTTAGCGGCTAAGTCATTTTTTTTAAAGTTGAAAATTTGAAAATAGTGTCACTGATGCAACACCATCTTTCACAGCAGGAACACTGTTGAAGAAGGAGAACCATTTGTATGTAATAGATAAAAGAGGAAAAATCATTGATAAAAAAATAATAGCCTCGGTACAGTATATCTGCCTTCGATGTGATAGCTCCCATATTTTTCCTCTCTGTGAAAATATTCGTTGCTAAAATTTTTTTATTGACTGTGCTAGGCTGCAAATCAGGGTGCAAGTTCTTTTTAGCTTGAAAGAGCTTGGTATCATAGTTCTGCGTAGCAGGGTGATGGTTATCATTGGCAGATTTCCACGATAATTGCTGATTAAAAGAACATAATACAATTTAGGAAAAAAATTTTTTGGCAGATCTCTATAAATTTAGCAATAGATGGGATAATTGAAACAGCAAGAAAAACATGAAAGGCAATAAGAGGCTGCCATCTCCAGAGTTCTGAAAGAGCTTTTTGGAATGATTTTGGTAATGACCAATTGGAGATTGATAAGGGTATTGGTTTTTCTTTCTTCTGGCACTAAGACAGACCATTTCTTACTTTATAGGCACTTTCCTTGCTTCATAATTTTGAGTTTTAAATGCTCCTGTACCTTCATGAAAGGCAAAATCTCCAAAGCTGTTAAATGTCGATCAGTGTTGAGATTAACCCTTGAAGTGAAAAAGAATACTATGAGATCTTCATATATTTTTATTTTTGTCCATTACCTGAACAAAGAATACAATCTTGATTTGTTGGACTTTCAGATTTTGAGTAACTAACCAAAAGCAAAATGCAAGTTTCAGAGACTTTGTTAATGCAACTTCTGACATCCTCAAGATTAATGAGGAGAAATGGTAATTGTTGGCATTGGTCATTGAATGCAAAAGCTACCTTTGACCTTCATTTACATCCAAGAGGGTTATCATGTATCATCAATAGGATTTCTTTAAAAAAGCTCGAGGCGGATTTTACCAAACGTCAATCTTTTAAAGAATTATTTTTTATTGTGATTGCAGGATCACAGATTGAGAGAGAATTAAAAAAAATAGTGAGAAGAAGTCCTGTTTTCCTACGATTAACAGTCCTTAAAATTCATGTCAAGCCTCTCAAGGCATTATTCTCTTCATGATACTTTAATAGCCTGCTGAAGTAAACAAAGTGCAGGGAGAATTGCCCTTTTATTGCAAAGCCTGAAATCAGGGTCATTGTTTCTTCTCTAACTACTATTGCATTACAATATTGTACTCCAGTAATCATTTGTATTCATCTTTTAGATTAGAAGCTTCGCAAAGTGTCAAGTTTCAGCCATTTCTATTGTTCAAAATTGATAATGATGAACAATTTGAGAAGAGCCTGAGCACTAATCTTATGCTTCTTATGATGAATAATTGAAGAGCAACAGGATTGATGATTCATAAAGCTTATGCTGCATCTTATTCCTTCTTTTGGTATGCGACCTGTTTTGGGCACCTTACTTGCCGAAACTGCTAAGGCTGACCTTAGACCTTGCAAGAGTAGGAGTAGTTTTCGTTGAGCTTCTTTTCGTTCATGCTTCATCAACATGGAGAGGTAAAAAAGTTGCGGGAGTTGACATTGTTTAGAAAAGGAATAATTACTGTGGTAAAATAGCATCCTATTGCAACTGGAATGGGACAAATGTGAGATAAAAACTCTTCTCAGAGTAAGTTATTTTCATAGAAGATTTCAAGTTCATTATAACTCCATGTTAATTCTAAGGAATTGTGTTGCCAAAACTCAATTCTCCATTAGATTTGAGGAAACTAAGGAGAATTGCTCCCCTGTGGCAAGGCCTAAGATCAACATCCTAGTTTCACCTAACACATTTATGGCACCAGAGGTGGGCTCCTGCGCATATATTACATCTCATAATCTTGGTATGCACGCTAACAATTTGGAGAATTCATAGAGTTCTCTCGTACTTTTGAATCAGTAAATTTTTGGACTACGAGATCTATGGAAAATGGAATTATTATCTGCAGAATTCTGTTCTCAAAACTAAACAAGGTATTATATTTTTATACATCTTTTGGAAGCCATGAATCAGCTAACAAGATTACAATTAATTATGAGATTCATCTTCTGTAAATCATAAATCTATAACGGAAAGAACCATCCCGTTTGTTGCGTCTCACTGCTTAACTTATTGCTACTAATGGACCTAGCTTTTTATGTCAAAGGCCACTCCATCCGTACCCTTTGATGTATGGATTTAGGAAAACATTTGTGTATATGCATCTAACTATTATGGTAACGGTTAGCCCATTTTGTTTTTCTAAAGACATTTATTCTATATTTTATAAAAAAGATATTATGGTACATTTATTTTTACTTTTTTATGTTTTTAATTTTTTATTTACTTAATTACTATCACGTAAACGAAAGCTGGACTAATGTAATTATACCAAACCATGAAGAAGAAAAAGAAGAAAAGGAAGAACGGAGAAGAAGAAAGCAACGACATATTCTTTATTTCTTTTACTTAGTCACTCTCTAAAAAAATGAAGAGAAAAAAAAAAAGAATATAAAGACAGTAGGAGAGATGCATGTGAGTTTTTGTTTTATAAGATTTAATAGTTATTTTTGTTGTTATTATTTAAAATAAAAAATTTGTGAATTTTTATGCATTTTAGAAGAAAAATAATTAATAAATGAATATTATTGAGTTAAAAGTTAGTAATAAAGAGAAAGAAAATCGTGTTTATTAGAGATTGAAGATGATGTCTACATTTTAATTGTTTTTTTTCTTTTTTATGTTTATCGATAGTTACATAAATCAAAAGTAAATCCAAAATAAACTTAAAATAAACATTTTCTGAAAACTATTTTTTGTACTTAATTTTTAAAAATTTTGAACTGGTAAACCTAAAATAAAATAAATATTGTACTGTATATAAATAATTAATCACAAATTATTATATAATATCCATAGGACCAACATATGATTTTAGAAAAAAAAATATATGAAAAATATATCCCATGGATTAAGAAAGCATTAAATCCCAATCGGAAGTTTAATTATTGCCATAGTGCATTTATATCCTCTGATAATCTCGTCTACAATTTATTGTTATTTTGAAAACTCATTAATTTTGTTTTTAAACTAAGAAACTATCATGTCCTGCTGTTAAAAATTTTCTCATCATTGTTCTACTTCTTGTTCCCACTTCTCCTATTAATCTGTTTTCGGTTGTATTGAAAGTGCAATTTGCACTTATTGTTCTACTTCTTGTTCCCACTTCTCCCATTAATCTTTTCTCTCTGGTTTTGAAGTTACGTTGACATCCCATGTGGCAGCGATTATGTCAACAATGGTATCCATACTGGGTGCATGTACGCACAGCTCCAACACTAGGCAACATAGTTAACATAATGTTTAGAAAATTATGTAAGAAGAAAAAAAATAAAGTTTCCTCTTCATGTTTGAATAAAAGGGAGAGAAAAGAAAATGATTTTATTTTTTCTTATTTGAAAACCAAAATAAAGAAGAAAAAATTATTATTTCATATATTTCTTATTTTACTCTTTATAAGAAAACAAATTTATTAAAATAAATTAGAGATAAGAAAAAAACTTAGGGTAGAATTGTAATTTTATGAAAATTCCTTTAATTTTTCATATTTTCTTTTCATTTTGGAGAGAAAATAAAAAAGGTAAAATAGTGTTAATTTTTTTATCTTCTTTATTTTCTTTCTTTTTCTAAACAAGAAAAAATATATTTTTTTCTCTTATTTTTCTCCTTCTAAACACAAGATAAGGGTAAATGTGACTACACTCTTGTAGTGCACATTGTTTTTTTCTGAAATTAGTAATGACAACATCTACTATCTTACTTCAAGGAACAGTGTCTTGTTTTTTTTTTTTTTTGAGAATAGGGAACAATGTCTTGTTATGTCATTAATAGACGTGGCATTATATACAGTAACAGAGTACAAACTTTTTGAACTGAGGACTGAGGGACACTACTTACACTGCATAACATTGTTGGTGGCTAATGTGCGCTTGATGGTGGTACTAATAAATTACCATAATAGAGAGCCTGCCATCATAAAATCTGAAATTCTGCTTTGGAAATTAGTGCTTGTTTGTTATTGTTTTTTTTTTTTTGTCTAATTTTTCATTTTTGTTGTTCAGTTTTTAAAACAAAATATTTTTGTTTTACTGTTTTATTTCTTAGGATAGGAAAATAGTTAGTTTTCTTATTTTTTCAAACAATAAACATTTTAATTTGAAAAATAAGAAAGCAAACAAATCTTTAGTTTAGGCAGCTTTTAGACTTTCATGACTTTCTTGGAATTATTATGGAAAAATGTTATTATCGTTACCTAAAATATGACATTTCAACAATAACATTTTTTATATTTATAGACTCTTTTACCTATTCATATAAATAGTTTAGTGACTTTACCAATTTAATTTCATAATTAATAACATGAATTTTTAGAATTTAAATTAGACAAATTTATAGTTATGTGATGAAGGATTTCTAATTAAAAAAGTTAATAATAATTAAGTAATTAAAATTAATAGATAAAAAAAAAGTTATTGTCAAAAAAATGTGATGCAGGATTTCTTTTTGTAATTTCCTTTTCTAACTTAAATGAGAATAGTAATACTAAACTTGCTTTTGAAAAGATGGCACTCAATTAAAGGGGTAAACACTTGATTGGGAACTCCAGTTCCATTTAAAATTGCAGACTAATAGTACGACAAAGTCAAGAGCTACAATCTTTACATGCATGAACCTTTTTATCGTGACTTTTTATTTTTTTAATACGAAATGAAAATTTTATTGAAAAAGAAAAAATTTAGAGAAATTTTTTATGAAAACAATAACTATAATATGAATTAAAAGAGCTAATAATATATAATATACATTGAGCTCACTCAAAAAGTGAGTATCATTCTTGAATAATAACACGTGAATAGTATTTGATAATAACACATAATTATATCTTTATATTGAGAAGAAAAAATATCAAATCTTCAATAACATTTCAAAACACTGATAGAACTGAATTTAAATTTTCTAATTGAAATGTTTTCTCTGACTTTAGAATTCATAGGTTTTGAAAGTTATAAATTTGGTTCTATTAAGAGACAAAATAAAAAAAAAACAAGTTTTTGATTTGTCAAAGTGGAAGAAATTTAAAACTCAATAAAGTTTCAGCAAAGGAAGAGTAAAAACACACTGAAATGAGCAAAAAAAGGCATAAAAATCTATATCTATAAATAAATCTATTAATATAAAAGATAAAAAAATAAAAAGAAAATGGATTGTTGCCCTGCCAAAATGTCCTGAAAAATCCCAAGATAACGGCGCTACCGAGGAGAGAAAAAAAAAGGGCCGAGAAGAGAGAAGAGTTAGAAAGCAATACACTTCACACCTTCGGTCAGGTTTATTTCTCTTTACGTAATTGTTTCTGTAGTAAGTCTTTTGAATCAATCAATTTACAAATAAGATAGTTGAACTTTATCCCTCGGAGCATGGAATGTGAGAGAGTTGAAGGTAGAAAAGACACTTTATAAAACACATTAAACATTAGCTCATGTGGAATGTGCGCCCTATATTCTTGAATTTATGCAATGTTTGGTATAAATGTACGTAAGACCCTTTTTTCATTTCTAAATAACTGCTTTTTAGAGTTAGACACTTAAGGATTAAAAAATAATTAATTAAAAATAATTTTAATATATATGAACTATTATACCCTTAATTGTCTCAAATTAAAACTCTATTACTAACACTAATAAAAAAATAATTAATTAGAGGAGAGCGATGAGTTGATGATGAATGTACATTTGAAAAAAAAAAATCAATTAATATTATATTGATATTCTAGAATGATAATTATATTAAAATAAATTTTTTTATAAAAAGATAATTATTTATAAATAGAGAAAATGTAATCAAATAAAATTCGGTACAATTGATTGCATTTTCAAGACGAATTATGGTATGGATTTCTCTTTGTCATTAATTGGGATATCATTTTTCAACAAATGGGAAGTAGGTTTTCTAATCTCTAATTGACATTTGATTGGGTTATACTGTCGAATATGTGAGTTGAGTCATTCAAGGGTGGTGTTTGGAATTATATTTTGGCTGCACTGGGAATATCACAACATGCAACACTCCAACGTTTTAGTTCTCAAAAAACACGCAACACAATAATGTATGGAATCTTGCAGCTGCCCTTCGGTGGCGTTTGGTTGCGTGGATTGGATATCTTAGGATTAAAAAATTTTTCGGACTAGACAGGATAACATAGAAAAAAGACTGAATAATATTATTATTTTATTTTATTCATTATTTGGTATGAGTTACACAAATTAAGTCTATTGACAAAATAAAATATTAAAATGATTAATAATACCTTTTGCCTATTTTTATATTTTGCTAACAAAATTTATGCTAGTGTAAAAATATGTATTAAACATGTTTAATATTATGATTTTTTAATATTATAAAAATGTTCATATCAAAAAAATAAATATAAAATTAAAGAAATCGTTTGTCATATAAAAATATTATAAATTGGAAATTACACCATTTAAAGAAACACAAAATTTAAATACTAAATCAATATCATATAAAAAAAACTGTGAACAATAAATTAGAAAAATTTTAAAAGTAAAAAATTCTAAATAAGAAGCCAAGATTTAGAAACTTTCTAAATAGAAAATTAAAAAATCTAAAAAAGTGAAAAATTTAAACAGAAGTCAATAACATATAAAAAAACTTTTAAATAGGAAATTAAAAGCTTAAAAGTTAAAAATTTTAAATAGTAAATAAGATTTAAATTAATTTTATTGATTATTTAAAATTTTGAATATATATGATAAGTTAGGAATAACAAATAGACTGTTAGGAATTATTTTATTTAAATTTAATAAATTTTCTTTTAAAATTTTAATACACAAGATTAAAAATATAAATCAGTAGATAATCTTTTGTTATATATATATATACATTTGCTATTATTTGTTAATTTTATTTTATTGTGAAATATTTAATATTATTTATTTAATTAATTGTCATAAATTATTTTATTCAAATTTAATAAATTTTCTTTTAAAATTATACTACATGAAACTAAATTTATAAATTAAAAGATAATACATAATTATAAAATTTGAAAATTTATTTAATTATTTTATTTATTTGATAATAATTTTTTATAAAAGATTAATTATTTATTATTTATTAATTTCAATTATTTAATTAATTAACTAATTATTTAATAAAGATAAATATAAATTTTTTAAAATTTATTATTATAATTATATTGTACAATGTGTGAATTTTCTTAAATAGTGTTTAACTTATTTATATACTAAACAAACATGAAAGATTTTATTTAGTCATTCCCACGTCAAAAATAAAACCAGTAGGGTGAAATACTAAGAGATACCGCTACGACGTAAACCATTCACATGTACTGCAAATTTTTCTGAAAAAAGGAAAATTGGGAATATTATTACTCTGTGTGAATCCAGTCACTTGGAATGTTAAAAAAAAAAAAAAAACTATTACTTTGTAGGTTTAGATCATAAACTAAATGCCAAATAAACAAGTCTAATTATTTCTAAAATAATTTTTCAAGTCATTTTAGATATGCCCATAAAGTCATTGATTTTTTTTTTTGGAATTGGGAAGAAGAAAAGAGAGATTTGATTGTTAGGCAATTTACTTTTACCATTGGGCTAAGGTATGTACTAAATTATTGATATCAAAAATGGAAAAATTCAACAAAAATTATCTTCACATGCTACCTAAGATAATATTTTAAACTTCTATTATTTTTATGAATTTTTTGTTTAGTTTATTTTTCTTTGTCACAAATAGTCAAACTGCAAAGTTAAACAGAAAAATTATCCTTATATCTTTCGAGTTCAGAAATGAAATTCTAATTAATGGTGATTATCTTTAAAATTTCTTTCTTGTTTTTACAAATTTTATGTGTACTCTATTTTTTTTTGGTCACGGATCAATTTTCATTTTTTTTTTAACCAAAAGATAAATCAATAACATTTACTTAAACGATTCATAGATATTAAAGCATGTTTTTTTTTTGTTATGATTTTAACTTTCTAAGATTTATTCAAAGACAAACCATCCATGGTAAAATTAAATTAAAAAGGATATATATATATATATATAAGTATTTAATAGTGTATAAGTCTCTTTGTACTGATGATACCAAATAGCAATGTTTTAAAAATCGTATCAGATATCAAATCGGTTGATTGGTTGATTTCAATTTAATTATTTATTTACTTTTAATATATATATATATATATATATATATATATATAATATTTAAAATTAGAAAAAATATGATATAATAAAGTTATAAAAATATTTTTAATATTTAAATTTTGAGTAGAATATTATAATTTTGAAACAATTTAAATTTTTCATAAGACAATATAGTTTGAATTGATTTAATATGATTTTTCACTTTGGCCAAGTTATTTTTTGATTTTCAATGATTTTTTATTTTGAAAAATTTTTATTCACTAATTTTAAGTATCGGATCAAATTAAATTTCTAATTTTATAACTCAAACAATTGATTCGGTCCAATTCTTAAAATATTACTCCACATGAAAAATCTAATGATCCCATCTCTCGATCGAATGAGCACATTTTCCATAATGGTACTTTTCAACAGATTGTGAACAGGCCAGTCTGAGCTTAAACTTTTTTATTCTTTAAAAAAAATTAGGAGAATCTGGGATTTAATTATTTAATTAGGTAACTAATCCAGCATTAATAGTATGTATTAGCAACCAAGATTAATTCTTCAATCGGCTAACTGAATGTGAATACTATTAAATTTAATAGTAGTATCAATTAGCATTTTAAGCGTAAACATTGGACCTGTAATTATTAAGTCGCAAAATGCAGATTCGATACAATATAATACAAATTACAACGTATTTTGCATAGCCTTTGAAGCCGACATAGGTTTTATTCTCCTTATTAATTATTATTAATCATTTATTGAATGCAGGAATTGACTGCCTGTATAAATTATTCTGTCATTAAGGAATCTAATCTTATGATTTTTCCTATCTTAATTATTATAATTTGTTTTTTTAAACTTAATTCATTCCTATAACAAAAATTCTTTTTCCCTCAAACATGCAATTTTATCTTTATTAGAAATATTTCTCTGTTAATACTCAAAGAAAGAAAAATCATTAGAAATATATAAATAATCATTTCAAACATAATGTTTGAACAAATAAACATAAATTCAACAATTGAAACAACAAACTCAAACTATTAATAGATATTATATGTATGACATAATTAATACATAAATTGAGAAGATGTTCGATCAATGATAAAAATATTGAAAAAAATAAATATAAAAAATAGCAGGTAACGATGACTTTTACCTTCGTAATACATTAAAAAATTAGGATAAGATCAAAACTTAGATCTCATCATATTTCATTCTATGTTTGAAATCATTATTGAAATGGAAAGCCATCATATACATAATGGTATAATTTAAAAGGAGCAACTTGCAATCTATTTTACTTAAAAAAAAGTAGCAACTTGCTTGAATAAAAACAATGCCAATAATATTATATTATTAGCCAACAGATTTGATTAGATCTTCCAAAATTTAATTAATATTTTGGATTCCAATCAATCAACAAATAATTTTCTATTACCTATTAAAAAAATAAAAGAAATAAATGTAGTTTTATTTTAGTAAACAAAATGATAGATATTGTGGGATGAAAGTGAGAGGGAAGGAAGGTGCCATGCGGGTGCGGGTGCGGGCGAAGGCGTAGTGCAGCCTCCCGATTTTAAGCACGTGTGCATTTCCAAAATTCCTAAGAAACGAAATTCTACTTTGGTTTTTTGTCTTTTTAAGGAAAAATATGGGAAATTTGCGGTGCAAGCTTACGTGTTTTTGGCTGGCACGTGGCGAGCCTACGTCTGGGACATGGAAAATTATTTGGTCATAGTCTAATTTGACCAAAAACAACTGGTCAGCTTCGAACTTTTTCGGTTTTGCTTTTGCTACTCATTTCTTCAAGGATGTGCCATTCATTTCCTCATCTGCTATCAAAATCAAATAAGATTCAGCTGATGGCTTTGATTGTCTAACTCTCTTGATAGATACAAATGCCAACCAAAATAATTCCTTACATATTTATAGATACAAATGCCAACCCAAAAAATGTGTGAACGAGAGACTGAGAAATTTCTTGTCATCGGCATGAATAAAAGACGACTCTCATTAGTAATTTTGCAATGAAGACAAAATTGTTGGTACGAAAATTATTAGTTCGTGGTGAGTTATATATCACTCTTCTTTTTTTCCTGTTTTGACCCAACATCTGCCGAATCCAATTAATTCCAAAGTGCAAATCTAAATCGATAGGGGAAAATTAGCTTTTTATCACACAAATTAGGTTCTGTTGATACATAAGTTTGAGAAGATTTTGTTGTGTGGAGCTTTCATGAAATATCAATGATTAAAACTCAGCCTCATAATATCACAACTTTAGATCTCTTTGAAGCTTTCTGTGAAGATATCCTTTTGTTAATGAGATGTGTTTTAAAACTAATTTATGAGAACTACTCTAATTTTCTACCAAAAGCTTCTGCATTAGTATTTCGCAAAAAAACTACAATATTATGACTAGTAGTGTATTTGATGCTTCTATTAAGGAAAAGGTATTGCCAACTATTTTTTTTAAAAAATATTGTAATAAAAGATTTTTAAATTTCTCTTAATACATCTCATTCTAAAACCAGTCTAGGTAGATTTATTTAGTCAAATTCAATGAATTTATTGAAAATTACATTCTCCTAATTTCTTTAATAGATTTGAATTCAAGATGATAAAAGAGGAGCACACTTTTTTTTTTTTTTTAATCACTTAAGCTAATATTTATTAGTTGCAAATTAATCTTTTGATAAAGAAAATTGGCATTGTAATTTTTTTTTACTAGACCGTAAAATATGTTATTAATAATTAAAGAATAAAAAAGATGTATGTTATAAAAATTGACATATTACATCTAACAAAAATTTATGGTTTTTTTTTTTGTAAAAAATTTATGATTTTACTTTCTTAAAAAAAAAAACGCATATGAGTCAAACGCAATACATCTATATTTTTAAAACTGGATCAATGAATAAAATTAATTTTAAGATGAATTTTTAATTTGATCCATTATATTGATTTAGCCAATATAATTTGTTTCATATAATTATTATAATTCACTAATTTAACCATCACCTTTGTTTTTGCAGTGGCAAGTAACTTAACTTTTATTTTTATTTTTATTTTTTCTCTTTTCATAACTGATTTTTATAGCTCAAAATTATCTTAGGTTTATCAGTTTAAAATTTTAAAAAATTAATTACAGAAAAAAAATTTCGGAAAAAATATTTATATTAACTTTATTTTGTGTTTACTTTTGGTTTATGCAATAATCAATAAACAAAAAAAAAGAACAATAATTAAAACGTAGACATTATCTTCAACTTTTAAGAAACATAATTTTTTCTTTTTTCATAACTAATTTTGAACTCAAAAATATTCATTTATTAACTATTTTTCATTTAAAAAATATAAAAAATCATAGTTTAATAGCTAATTCAATACAATTGGAATAACGAGAAAGGAGGAGACTTGATCGATGAGTTAAAGAAAGCCACAGTTGTAGCAGATAAATTGAAGAATGTCATTAATTTAATTTGCTATCATATTTGACTGAAACTTCACGAGAACTCTTTCATTGAAATATATCAAGTATTATGGATTTAATTGCTTACGAGTTTTCTTATACTTAGTTGAGAGAAAAATTTGGGACTGATATTGACATGAAGCCAAAAACACAAAACAAAAATCAAACAAATTTCAATTTTAAAAAATAAAGTAAATAAGTAAGAAATTGTAAAAATATAAATCATAAAATAGAGGACCGTAAAAAAGTGAAAATACATGTATCATAAAATATTTTCCTAAAATGAGAGATAAAAATGTCTTTTATTAAAAAAATTGGATGCACCGTATATTTTTTTCTAAATTATATCATCAACCAATAAGATTATCATAACTCGATCCACTAGACCACAAAACATCTTACCATTATATCGTTGCAAGATTATATTAGAGCCTGATTAGAATTGGCTGTACCAATTTAATTAATAATCATTTCTTTAAAATCTAACAAATTACCTTAGTTAGTAACCCAATTTACTTCTTATCTATTAACTTATTCTAGGACGATGAAATTATATAGCCAATCAAATATAACTAATTAATTTTCTTATTTTTTGTAAGATTCAAATTTTAAATACAATTCCTTTTCATTAATTTTAAAAGAGCTATTAAAATAAAAAAACTATTTGTTACTGTATACTTATATTATTAATTTGACCTATTGAACTTTTAATGAATCGAAAAATACAATTACATAACATTTATTATTAAAACAAATAAACAAAATTCTTTGAGAATGGCTTTTTTTTTTTTTCTTCTGAGGATACATAAAAACGGCAGTCAATCCTTCTTTAAATAGAGGGCCAAAAAAAAAAAAAAAATCTAATAAAGGAAGGGATAATGACTGTGGAAGTCACCTTCCTTGAAGGTGACAAAAAGAGTTGTAGGAAATAAGAAGAAATAGGGTGGGTCCATAAATTAATCGATACAATACATTTAAATGGAAGATCGACTTTAAGAGAGACTTCTCCACATAAAATATTACCTATCGTGTCCAGAGCCGATGTATCTTTCCAACATCATTCCCTTCTCAATGCTTTTCTTTCCCCCCTCTGTCTGCCGATTATATTGACGCAGTGTTTATTTGTTTCGGATTGATATTAATATTCATATGAGACCAACTTGGTGTTTTAAGGTGAAATTTTTTATACAAATTAATATGATATTTTCAAACATCAATTTGTTGAAACTTGTAATCATTATAGAAATTACATGGAAAGGATCTCAATGTGAACATCATCTCATATTTTATTGTTGTTTCTCTCATTATGAGATTTACTTTCTTGTTCGTTTTTATGTTCTTATTGATTTTTGGGTTGTTATTGATATTCATATAAGATGAACATGATGTTCACAGCGTTGTATTAATTTTATGATTATTCTTATAAAAGAAATATATTGAAGTATCAAATCATTTTAGAAATTTATGTAGAAGAAATCTCAAATAACGATTTGAAATTTTATTTCATTTTGTAATGTTAGATCAAAATATTTTATTTTCAATTTTATTGAAAGATTTAAATGCTGTATAATTTTTTTGAGACATCTTTTATTTTTGTCAAACAAAAAATAAAAATAAAGACAGAAGATGGAAGGAATAACGATTAAATAATAAAGTCTTTTTATTTGTATGACTGAAATAATAATTCTCTTTCATTACTGAAAAAAAAAAGTGTCTTGAAAATAAGTTTGATGATGATCACAGCATCACTGAAATGGAAATCATATATACACTATCCTCTATTCTCAGTAAGGAAATGTTACCTATTTATATTATTATAAAATTAAAGAGGTTTGCCAGTAATATTTTTTTTATACTCTTTTCTAATCTTTTTTTATAAATTAATTTCGTGTTTCATCACTCAAATGATAAATAATTATAGATTAATTATTTATAAAAGTAAAAGAATATTAAATGCCACAAAAATTAGAAATAATATAGAGGATAATTTTTTTTAGCTAACTATTTTTACACTTTAGAGGAATATAATATACAATAAGGCGTGAAATACAAATGATTAATTTATATTTTTAATTCAACTGTTAAATAAAACTAGTTTTATTCATCATAAAGGTCTAATTTTCTTAAAAATCCTAAATTTTGTACATGTTAATAAATTTATCTAATCGTTTCATTTTTTAAATTATCTCATTTTTATTTTAAATTTCAAATTTAGTCTAATTGCAAAGGATTAGCCTGATACAGTGGTTTGACTATAATGTGTAAAAAATAAAAATTTAGTCAACTTTTATTGCGGACTTATTAACCAAGCCGAATTATCTTGAAAATTCTAAACTTTTCATGTTTTAATAAATCTAACTAATTGTTTCACCTTTTTTAAATAATCCCAAACTTAATTTTTTATTTAAAATATAATCTCGTTAGTAGAAGGTTATCTAATACGACACTTTAACTATTATGTGTAAAAAAAAAAAATTAAGTGAGCTCGCGATGCATACTCATTAGTCAGATCAAAATATATTGTTTTAATTAAACAAATTAAACGTTCAAGCACATTCAAACAAAATGCATAATTCAATGATAATAATAGAAGCTTAATGTCTCAAAAAAGTACCAATAGGAGGTTTGATTTTGTGGTATTGCTGCCTAAGATCACTGAATTATGCATTTTATCAAAAAGTGCTTTAATATTTAATTTTTTTAATTAAAATTATACATTTTGATATGGTTAGTGAGTCAATATTATGAGCCAATTGAAGTTTTTTTTTTAACACTTCATAGTCAACAGACCGTATTAGCTTAACCTTTTGTCAATAGTATTAGATTTGAAAAAAATAAGTTTGAAATTAATTAAAAAAATGAAACAATTAGCTAACTTTAATAAAATATGAAAATTCATTATTTTTAAGGTAATTAGGCTTGATTAATGAGTCAGCATTAGGAGTTGACTCAAATTTTTTTTTTTACATCATAGTCAAATTGTCATATGAGATTAATCCTCCGTCAGCGAGATTATACTTGAAATAAAAAAATTTAAAATTAATTAAAAAATGAGAAACAATTAACTATATTTATTAAAACATTAAAGTTAAAGATTTTTAAGATAATTAGGTCTATAATAAATTTTGTCATTTGAATAAAAAGAGATTTAAGTAATTTAAAAAATATATAAAAAATGTTGCTCACAGAACTTAAACTTGAATAATTTCTATCATATTTATATTGAAATAAAACATTATTCATTATCAGCATTTGATCATATGAAAAATCTACATCCAGTATGATGGTAACAATATTCATTTAAAATCATATCTGAATATTCTAAATTAAAATTTAAAATACTCAAATATTATCTAAAATGGATACTTTACTATCATAATTATGATAAATTGTCTAAAACAATACTAAATGAATATAAAAAGTAAAAAGTACGTATAAAAATTGATATAATAAATACAAAAAATAAAATGTATGTGATCAAATTTAGTAAAAATTTTTTTTTTAAAAAAAGTTAAATAAAGCCTTATTGCGATATTACTATGCTTATCCTGAGAGTGATAAATAATGACGCTTTTGACTTTTTTTTTTTTTAACTAAATAAAGGGATAAATAATGACGCTTTTGACTTTTTTTAACAAAATAAATTTACTCATGATGTTAAGATTGAATCTTAAATTGCTAATTGGTCTAAATTTCTATCTAATTAAGATTAACATTTTGTTGCGGTTTAAATAAAGACTTCTTATTTAATTTTTAATTTAATTTCATATGGTGGCTTTGGCCAAAAATCTCTTAAGAACACACAGATATAGAGATAAAAATATATATAGAGAGAGATAATGAGAAGAGTGCAACGCATATTGATTAAAGAGATAATGAACAATGCAAAATTTTAGATAATAAAATAAAATTTTGAAGATTAAAAGCAATGTAGTTCTGAAGAACAAAACACTGTATATTCTTCGTAGCCAAAATATGGTGTATGATATATATATATATATATATATGTGTGTGTGTGTGTAATCTTTATATTATAGTGAATTGAATTGATCAAAATCAAAGCTGTGTGCATAACCCATGAGAAGAGTGAATCATGTGAAATTTTATATATTTACAATTGATCATTTCTTCAAATTGAATTTCATATGTAATTTTTAAAATTTTTAGAAGCTGAATTGAGTATAAATTAATGAAGGAATCAAATTTTCTTTTAGTATATAATAAAAATAAAATTCTAACTATATTAATAATTGAAAGGCTATAGACTTTTTTTGTTAGTTGTTAAACTGTAAAATAGTAGTATGAAAATAGCAATGACAGTACCTATTTGAAATTGTGTGAATAAAATCATAATGTTGCCCAACTATCTTGATTCTTTGGCTATAATTTTGTATGTTAATGCCTCCGGACTTTGTCAATGAAATAAGCGTAGAGCTTTTTCCAAAAAAAAAAAAAAAAAAGCCATATTAAATGTAGACTTCATTAGCAGTATAGTGTTACTGAGTGAATGAAGTGTTGAGACTGCTACTTTCTTTTCAATTTATTTTACCCAGCCTTGACAAAAATGGGTAATCTAAGTCCATAATCACCAAATTAATTGAAAATCGCAATTCTAGTATTGAACTGAAGACTTGATTAATCCTAAACAAATTAAACTCTCCCATCTATCTCTCTGTCTTTTTTTTTAAACTAAAAAATGGAGTGGAAAAAAATTCGTAAACCTCGGCGATCAAATTGAGGAAGGGAAAAAGGAGTAGCAACGAAAAACAACAACTTGGCAGGTTGCCTAAGGCTGATGACGTCATCTCCCGAACCTTGCAAGAAATTGCAACAATTTAAACACGTGATTCTAATTTCAATCCATTCCCAAAAGTGTAGTCATTAACAGTAATAACAAATAGTATAATTTGTTAATTAATGAATAATAAGTGCATGCACCTCTTCACCTATAAATCCCCCAAATGTGCGTCACCCACAACAGATAGCGAGGGAAGCAACAGCAACACAATCACAATCTTCCCATCGTTTACAAAAGTTTAAGAGATGATGTACGGACAGACAATGAACGACTCCGATTTTGCTCTTCTTGAATCCATTCGGTTACACTTACTCGGTGATTCTTGTAATAATTCTACTAATATTACAGCTACTACCGCTTCTGCTGTTCCTACTTGTCCACCTATGTACTGCCGAAGTTCAAGCTTCGGCAGCTTGAACCCTTGTCTCACCGACAACTGGGGCGACCTTCCCTTAAAAGTTGACGATTCTGAAGATATGGTCCTTTACGGCGTCCTCCACGACGCTCTTACCGTTGGCTGGGTCCCATCTCTCATCACCGACACCCAGACTCCCTATTTCCAGCCCGTTAAACCCGAACCGCAAGAGATTTTCGCCGCCTCGCCGGATTTTGCGGTGGACGGGACTCCAGCTCCGGTGGTTAAAGAGGAGAGGATTGAGGCACCCGCGGTGGTTCCGTCGAAGGGAAAGCATTACCGGGGGGTGAGGCGACGGCCGTGGGGTAAGTTTGCGGCGGAGATTCGTGACCCGGCGAAAAACGGGGCGAGAGTTTGGTTGGGGACGTTTGAGACGGCGGAGGATGCTGCTTTGGCTTACGATCGCGCCGCTTACAGAATGCGCGGCTCTAGAGCGCTTTTGAATTTTCCGTTGAGGGTTAATTCCGGTGAGCCAGAACCGGTGAGAGTGACTTCTAAGAGATCTTCATCAGAGTCATCGTCTTCGTCGGAAAGTGGCTCACCGAAGAGGAGAAAGAAAACTGTCAGCTAGGCTAATACCAAGCCAGCAGCTAATTCTACTAGTAATGCAGTTGTTGCTAAAGCCGGGTTAGAAATGGGAAACACAGTTAGATGTACACATGGCGAGCAGCTATTAGTTAATTAATACGTTTAGGAGCATTTCCGTAAATTTTGAAGTTGAAGCAAAGAGAGGGAAAAAAAAAAAATAGCAAGGGGGTGTTTGGCATGTGAATACAAACATTTGTTGTTGTTTGATGAATTGTTTTCTTTCTTTAATTGAAAAAAATACTGGCAAATTTTTTAGTTTTTGGGCAATTGTTATTTTAAGTGTTTGGTGGGTATTTTAGAAGCACATTATATGGTTTATTAGAACTACTCCGTACATTCCACTTCATTTATGGTTCAAAAAAAAAAAAACTATTTTTATGCCGTGCATTGTAGGTTAAATTACAGTAGGTATACTTGAATGATTTATATGATCGATTTAGCACAATATGTAAATTATATGCAACCAATCCAATTTGTATGTTGGTAGAGTATTATCAAGTTTAGTTATACGTAATGATTTGCTTTTCATTAAACTGAAAATATCTGATGTTGGATGTAAAAGGTGGTATTTCGTTATGTTAATATAAATTTTTTTTTTGAAAATATAAGCATGTGTTTGATTCTAAAATGGTTTTCTTTTGCTGTGGCGGCATTCGGATTGAGTAACCAGTTTGAATACTCAAGTTTTACTAATTAATACCTACGATAGCAATGGCACATTATTCTAAATATTTTCTTTTTTACAATAAATAGTAGTATAACATATATATTTAAAATCTTGTATGATTACATTTTTTTTATAATAAATTCTAAAATAAGTTGCCTATTAATTTTAAATTCTAAGCATAATAGTCAGATATATACTACAATTGAATATGGAAGAAAAA
>CATIWR010384779.1:0-20334 GCA_949677035.1 Omphalea diandra
TTTTTGGATAAAAGGTATATTATTATTCACTAATTTAATGAAATCTAAATAAAAAGAAAACAAACTTATTGAAGTGATTCAGAGAAACTTTAAAAAATATATCTTTGATTATTTATTAATTTATTACATTTATGCATTGAAGAAAATTATTGTTATAAATAAAATAGTTTTGAATAAAATAAATATTCAATAATTTTTGACAGTAGTCATTTAAAATAATTAATAAGAAAAAAAAAAGTTGCCAATATTTTTGGGTGAAACCCCTGAGGTATTATAAAATTGATTAATCAGGATTTGTACTTTTAAAAACGAATTATAAAACCTTTGTTTTTCCATTCTGTCAATAAATGGGTTTTTAGTTATTATTTTTTTTGAAATTTATGTTAGTTTAGTGAGACCCTTCTCTCAATAGGAAATTGGCATCCTTGAGCCTTTTTCTAAAGCTCCAGTGCAATTTTACCAAATGGGCCCAAATTAAAGCCTTAGACTTCGTCAAGAGGAACATAATGTACTAGTTCGGCATCCATCAAATTCTCATCGCCAATAGTGGAAAACAGTTTAATAATTGCCAATTTAGATCTTATTGTGCCAAATTGGCCATTGATCTTTGTTTCATCTCAGTGGCCCACCCACAAACCAATGGTATAACTGAGGTACCTAACAGAACTATCTTGCAGGGGCTTAAGAGAAGGTTGGATGATGCGGGAGGCAGTTGGGCCGATCAACTCAACCATATCCTTTAGGCCCTCCAAACTACTACAAGAATTGAAACAGAACAAAGGTATTCTCCCTAACATATGGCACAAAACCATTGATATCTGTGGAGATAGGACTCCCATCATACAGAGTCTTCCACCACCATCTTGAGCACAAATGATGAACAACTCTGCCTCAATTTAAACCTCCTAGCCAGCAAAAGAGAAAATGTTACCATCCAAATAGTAGCGTACCAATAAAAGGCTATTTGGTTTCACAACAGGAGAGTCAGAGCTCAAGCTCTCAAGTAGGGGATCTCATACTAAGAAGAATAAACAAGGCTTGAGGAGATGCAAGTGTAAGCAAGCTCAGTGCTAATTAGGAAAGGGCCTTATAAAATCCTCAGAGAAATTAGACTGGCAACTTATAAGCTTTAGACCGTGAAAGGCAAGCCTATACAGTGCATATGGAACATAAAAGGCTTTGAAAAAGTACTTCATCTAAATAGCCCTTGGGGCTCCTGTAAAGTGGCTCGAGCAATGCCTCAGCCTCAGTATATACTTAAGATCAATGAAAAGTTCACTATATTCTTCAACGTACTTTATCTTAGTCAAACCAAACATGTATTGAGCTAATTTACCTCATACATTGCGATAAAAAGAACATGTTCGCATCATACCAATTATGTACTAAGCTAATCTACCCTGTACATTGTGACAAAAAGCAAATTCATAATGCATATGAAGCATGTACTGAGCTAATCCACCTTATATATTATGACGAAAAGCAAATTCATAATACATACAAAACATGTATTGAGCTAATCCATCTCGTACATTGTGATAATGAGCCATCAATAATCAAAGATTATCTAAACTTAACATATGCAAACCGAGCTAACCCATGATCAAAATGATCAAAACCTATCAACATAGGTAACAACTAAGTCTCTAGTGAATTATCAAAAACCACTCAAGCTATCCTATGATATTACTTAATTTTATCAACTTCACTACTAAATGTAACTACTGAAAGAAAAAGGCGGAAAGGAATAAAACACAATGAAAAGAAGAGAAATTCTTAATACTTGGGAAAATTTTTGATACAACCTAGAGGGACGAGTCAAAGGCTACAAAAATCCTGTTCTATTCCTTCGACCCATCCCCAACATCTATAGTTACATTCTCATCACCCTCATTGTCATCTTCCTTAATAGCCATTGATACTGTTGTGGAAAGATCAACGTCTGCCATAAAGTCAAAACTTTAGCCTGAGAACATCTTCACTAGCTTCTGCCTAATGAGGGCATTGTAGTTCAGACAAACCCAAGCCACTTCTCTAAGCGTAGGCCCCCGAGCCTCTTCCTCTTTCTTTTTCTAAAGCTTGACCTTTTATACCAACTCGGGGACCTTAGCTGACGTCCTCTCCAACTCAGCCACCTTAGACTTTAGTAAAGCCACCTCACCCTAGGCAGTAGATAACTTCTCCTTCATGGATGAGAGTAGTTGAGCTCCTTGTTCGACCTACTTTAAGGTATCTCGATGCTCCTTCAACAAAGCATCATAGGAGTTCTGAACGTTTATAAACTGCCCCTCCAACTCAATACAGTTTAGAACCTCCTTAGTAGAAACCTTGAGGCATTATTCCAGCGTTGTACCAGCCACAACAGCCTGCACATAAGAGCTACTAAATGCTTGGTACACTACTAAAGTAAAGAACCATTAACGATAATACCTTCAACGAGTGCATGTTCATCCAGACCATGAGCTATTTGTTAGTCAGGGACTCGAACCTCTCTTTCTTCCTTGAAAGGCATACAGTTGGGCCATTGTCTTGTGGTTCAAGCTCCCTTTATACTTCTCACACAAGTGAGGCCAAGGGTTAGGGCATCGATTCAAGCCCTGAGGCACATTAAGTGACTCCTCATCAGAGTCAATCTCAACAACCTCAATTGTGACCTCTTAGATAAGAAGTAGGACTGCCCCGCCTGCTCACTGGTTCAGGCCAAAAAGAAAAAGAACTAGTCACTAGCGTAGCAAGCCTCAGTAGGGGCACACTAGTGGTAGTTGTTTCAACAACATGCCTCTTTCTGCCAACGATTTGCTTCATTTGTCTCCTTTTTTCCTCCTCTCTTACGGTGGTGTCTTCTGGTACACCATCTCAACATTTATAGCTTTAAGATCTATCTTTGCAAAACAAAAAATATTAATACATTAGTTAACATAATAAAGAACTAAAAGTCACTGTATTGCTCAGCTCGGACACTAGATAATGTCTGTTTATCAACCTGGTAAGATCTACATAATCATTTGCCTATATCATCTCCACTATGGTGGCCTCCTAATCATGCACATCAATGTCCATGTTTCACTCTATTTCCTTATCTACTTCGAAGGGAATGGAACCTCCTTAACATAAGTCATTACAAAATACTTGTGCTTCCATCCCTTTATGGATGAGGGATAGTTAGTGAAGAGCCTAGCACCTAGTCGAGCCTACACATGATAGTTGTCCTCCTTAACTCGGCCAGTAAGTAAGTAGACATGTCTAAAGACGCCGGGAGTAAATGACTATCCTTTCTCCTTAGTCAACAAGAACATCCCTACTAATATTCACAAGGTGTTCGGGCTGAGTTGCGAAGGAACCACATTATACCTGGCAAATACCCACTGTAGAGGTATAAGAATTGGTAGCTAAAGACCAGCTTTTAAATCCTCTTCATATATTATGGACAGGTTCGACTCTAACTTTGAAAACACTTTTAACTCAGGTCCAAGCACATTAAAATGGAACTCGTCTGAAATCTTGTACATCATATGGATCTTGAGAAAATTGAGCTAGGTTATCTTGCTTCGAATCTCTATCACCCGAGGATTCTACCTACAAATCTGTAGAGGCACGACTTGCTCAGCTTCCTTTAGCTTGGCATGACTGCTTTCAACCCCTTCAGCCTGACCACTTATCTCAACCTCACCTCCTACTCATCATTATTCTAGAAACACTCCCCCTACTCATCTTCTTGTGCAAAACTCAAATTACCACCCAAAGCCCTAAAAACTGTCAAATCCTCCACAAAACCTCAAATCCATAATCTTTGAAGCATAGCAAAGAAAAAGAAAGAGAAAAGAAGAATGAACAAACCTTCAAGAATTCCAACATTTGACTAAGAAGAAAATTTCTCTCAGACATGCAAAATCACTATTGGTGAGTGAAAACTTTTGAAGGAGAAAAAGTAAATGGCAAAATGAGAGGAAAAAGGAAAGAAAACCCCTATTTATAGCCCATTGAGGTCGAAGATGAAGAGACAACCCATATGAACCATTGCCCTATCAGACGGCTTATATCAAATCAATTAAATAATAATAACTGAGGCAGGGTAATCAAACGACACATGGCATTGCCAACCGCCATAATGCTTCGATTTCTGAAATTCAAAATTGTAATTACCTCCCAAACATCAACCCAACCATATTAGCTTGACCACTAGACCAATACAAAGCTGAGACATAAATAGACTCGGACTGTAGGGGGGACATTTGATACTACTTAGACATCAAATGGCCCAGACCCAACACCACATGAGACCCAACCATATGAGGCCCAACTCGACCCTACACGTCTCTCTACAGAACCAACTCAACCCATTGGCCAATTGACTTACACGGCTTGACTACTAAAGAAGGCCCAACTTGTCAGAAAGCCACAAACCTAGCCAAATGATAACCACTAACAACTCCTAATAGTGACCTAACCATTCTTTATAGAAACATAACCCTCTTATATAAATGCCTCAAGTATGACCCATTAGTTCTAGAATCTCTCCATATTCTTACCCTAAAATTAAATAAAGCTGATTTAATCATCGGAGTGGATCCTTAGTCTAGAGTCAGACTCCCATTGACTTTGTTTGTCTTATAGATTAGCAAACTAAACCATCCAAATCACTCAGCTCAGATATCACTATGTGCAACCATGTAATAGGGAATAATAGGAGTCTTGCCATCACATACACCACTTGTCTATCCAATTCTTTTCACTCTAGTGCCATAGCGTGCTCTCTAAGCATAAGACATCAGAACAAGCTTCCAGATGTTTATCTTTTATCTTGATTTTCTAGTGATCATCAGTGTAATTAGCTTCTTAGCTAGCCAATTGGTCTAAAAAATCTAAATTTTTTTGAGTTTTGACTATTATGTCTAATTTTTTAAAATTTTGATCATTTAATTAAATTTGTAAATTGTCTTATATCTAATTCATAATAGTGCTCAAAATTAAATAACATGTCATATGATAGTAATGACACGTATCATATAATAGTAATGATATGTCATTCAATTTTGATCATTTTTATAAATTCGACACAAATATCAAAAATTCATAAATTTAACTAAATTAATCAAAATTAACGGAATAGACATAATAATCCAAAAATGTAAAAATAGACCTTCTTGGCTTGCCTCCATTTCCATTCCAATGCTACTTTTGTTTGGACCTAAGAAAGTAACGCTTTTGCAAGTTCTGTGGCATAGTATCATGCACTTTCCACCATGTTTAGTGGGCAATATCATTAGTAACCTCTTTCAGAATATCCACGTTCCAGTTGCAACCATAATCATAGAGGCATCGCCATTGTTTATTCCCTCCGTAGTGGATAACATAAAAGGATATCACGCTTCGCTTCAGCGCCAAAAATGAAGATCAAGAAAGAAATCTTAACCACCCTAGCTGCATCAATATCGTCAATAATCTCGACCAAAGAAATACCATCAATTCCAGAAGGTACAAAATCCTTCTACAACTTAACTAAATAAGACTTTTCTATTCCCTTGAGAACCCAATCCATAAAATTTAGTTGCAAACTAGATAATTTATGATCATAATTATTGGTGGCCACATAGATTATTTCACATAGATTATTTTTATTCAAAATGATCACTAAAATATTAGTGGTATATTTAGTTACACCAAGAAATGAAAAATAGAATCCCATTTCTCATATGAGTAGTTTAAAATTTTTAATATTTATATTTAATACATTTTAACACATAAGAAAATAAAACACAAATATTAATAAAACTTTCATAATTAGCTATATATAGAATAATCTTATATTTGTCAGAAAATAAAGCAATTTAATCAATGAGATTCTAAAAATAATGAAATATCCTAATTTTTTCAAATGACATTCTTAAGTTTTGAAATAAATTAAGGCTCTATTTTTTTGTGAAAAATATTTTCTAATATTTGACATACTTAGAAAATTAGTTACCAGAAAATATTTTCCTAGTCAATGAAAAATAAACTATTTTTTAAATGATTTTCTTTTTTCAAAAGAGAAAGTTATTTTTTTTGGCTTTGATAATTTAAATAAAAAATAGATTATATATATATATATATATAGTCACTCGCCAGTCTAAACTACCGATACTCACTGGTTGCCGGTGATTGATGAGACCATAAAATTTTTTTATTATTGATATAGTTTTCTTATATTAAACAATAAATAGGATAAATAAGGTGTTTTGTGATCTAAGGTGATTGATGAGACCATAAATTTTTTTTATTATTAATATAGTTTTCTTATATTAAACAATAAATAGGATAAATAAGGTGTTTTGTGATCTAAATTTTATTATAATCTTATCAAAAAATTAATATCTTATAATGTATTCTAAATACCAAAAAATATTTTTTTTGAAAGCATTTTCATAGATAAGCTATTTTTCTTGAAAGCTAATGGAGTCAAAGAGATCAAATATGAAAATAGAATACAAATCATATTTTCATTTTTATTTCTTGATATATCAAATATGCTCTATAAGTATTTTGGACCAATTTTCATATGGTTTTTGGCAAATAAAGGTCCAATTAGCCCTTGAACTTTTTTACAAAGGTTAAATCAGCTCAAAATTAATTTTTTGATTAATTTAACCTCTATACTTGGATTTGAGGACTATTCAAATTCAAATTCTAAAAAAAAAACGATAAAAATAATAATTTTGATATTTTAAATTAATAAATGTATTAACAATAAAAATAAATTAAAAAACAGAACATCATTTTTTTCCTCTAATAATCCTATTTTTTTTTATTTTTAATAAATTTATTGATTTCAAAATAAAATTTATATTTTAATTATTTTTATTAAAAATTTGGAGTTAATAGTCCTTAAATCCAATATAAAGATTAAATAATCAAAAAATTAATTTTGATTAATTTGCATTTTTAAAAAAAAGTTTAGGAGGCCAATTAAATTTCTATTTACTAAAAAAAGATTTAAAATTAGTTTGAAATACTTATCATAATTTAGTAATCAATTTGAATAAAAATAGACCTATATGACCATCATAATTTGAAAAAGAATAGATCTATATGATCATCATAAAATTGCAATCATCAGCCGCTGAAAATTCAAAAGCCAACGATATCTAAGACGAAACTAGGACCAGAATCAACTTCAACCTCTTAAACTCCAAATCGTTTAATAAATCACACACGTCACCTTTAATCTTATCTATGGATATCTTATGAGTCACTTCCTATAACAAAACAAAAGGCCGGAAAAGCATGTCAACTACTAGCTTACTCGGGTTTTTTTTTTTTAAAAAAAAAAAAAGTTTTAAGGAACATAATCTTGGGTAGATAGCATTTTTTTTAAAGCACTACCATGACGTCCCATTTTTTACCTTATAATGGCAACATAAATGTCTCCCTGTTGTAGAGAATTGTGATTTGAGAGAATAGCTAGCTAATTATCATTGATGTTTGCAGTATATTTAAACAATATTACAGTTGGATTTCTTAACAACAGATAGAGATAGAGATAGAGTTTACAATAAAGTGATACAGACAAAACTTATCTACTAATACATATCCTTAACACGCCCACTCAATAGTCAACTTGTCACGAAGAAACAAAAATGTTGTTTTGGCAAGAGATTTCGTGAGGACATCAGCTAGCTGATCTTTGGATGAAATATATAGCACTTGAAGCTCCTTCTTTGCGACATTATCATGAACAAAATGAAAATCAACATCAAAATGCTTTGTTCGTGAATGATATACTGGATTTGCTATCATGAATGTTGCCCCTAGATTATCACACCACAATTTAGGATCTTGGGTAGATTTATATCCAATTTCTCCTAGAAGAGATTATAACCAAATTATTTCAGAAGTAGCAGCTCCGACGATATGATATTCAGCTTCAGTTGACGACTTGGACACCGTTTTTTATTTCTTTGAGCTCCAAGATATCAAATTTGAACCAATAAAGACCAAGTAACTTATAGTGGATTTGTGATCATCAACAGAGCTTGCCCAGTTAGCACGGCATAGGCATAGACTTAGAAGTTTTGTGACCTTGAGATCTTAGGACCATGAGCGACTGTAGCTTGCAAGTACTGTAAGAGTCGTTTAACAACCAAGAAATGCTCTGTAATTGGAGCATGAAGAATTGAGATCCCTTATGTACAGGAAATGATACATCAGGTCACGTTAGAAAAAGATATTGCAAGCCACCTAGAAGACTTCGATAAAGCAGAGGGTCTTTAATTGGATCGTCTTGGGAGAGTGATAATTTGTGATTAGTACAGGTTGGTGTGGACAAATGATTGCAGTTTGCCATACCCTCTTTGACTAACAAATCTTGAATGTACTTTGTTTGTGTTAATAACAAACCATCTTTGCTCCATATTGCCTCCATGCCAATAAGGTAGTCTATAGATCCCGAGTCTTTTAACGAAAAATGTTTCCTTATTGAATCAATAACAAATTGAACGGTATCATCATCAGTCCCAGTAATTAAGATGTCATCAACATAGATTAAGCAAAAAACAATACCATTGTGTCTAAAGTAGAAAAAGGAGGTATTTGTTTTAGAGGTCTGAAAATTTAGAGATAATGAAACATCAACAAGACACTTGTACCATTGTCTCAGTGCTTGCCTGAGGCTATAGAGAGGACATTGCAATAAACAGACAATGATTTTTGCGCTCGTTATCAACAAAGCCTGGTGGTTGTTCCATATATAGTGTCTTCGAGTTTTCCATGAAGACATACATTAGAGACATCTAATTGTTGAACTTTGCAATTCGAAGAGACTACAATGGAAAGAATTAACCTGATAGTGGCAGGTTTAATAACCAGCGAAAATGTGTTTGTGAAATCAACCCCAGGTTATTGATGATACCCCTTGGCCACCAAACGGGTCTTATACTTATCTAAACTCCTATCATGTTTTTGCTTTACTCAGTATTCCCATTTATACCCAATGACATTCATGGATGGCTCTCTAAGAACAAGAGTCCATGTACCAGTGCGAAACAAGGCATTAATTTTTTGGCCATAGTAGTTCTCCATTATTCATTTTGAGATGCTTTAATGTAGGTATGAGGGGCTTTAATGACATTGGCAGCAAGATCAAGTATCTGTTTTGGTTTTAAATTGTCTGTTTGCTTTCTGATGACCATGGTATGTGTTTTGGTTGGGGTTAGAGGTGTGGTGTTGTAACAGAGCTGGGTATTTATGCCAAGGTGATTTATGAAGGTTGTATAGTAGGAGAATTTGTTGGACCCGGTTGACTGGTTGAAGGAGAGATTGTTAAAGCAGGATTTGGTAGTAGAGAGAGACTATTGTGAGTTGGTAAAGGACCAAGCATACTAGCTCCATCATGCCGTGGTGGAACTAAACAAGAAGAGTTGTCCTGGATAAAGGAAGGTATGAAAATGGTACTTGGCAATGAGGAGCTGTCCGCTGGAGTGCTTAAAACATCACTTACAGTAAATGAAAATACCTGATCATAAAAAAGGACATGACGTGAGGTGTAAATTCTATCAGACTTGGGATCAAAACACTTAAATTCCTTATGAATTTTGCTATAACCAACAAATATACGTGGTTGAGACTTAGAATCTAACTTATTCTTGGAATATGGTCTTAGTTAGAATCTAACTTATTCTTGTAGTTAGAATCTAACTTATTCTTGGAATCTAACCCAACACATGTAGTTGAGAATAATCAGGTTGTTAGTGAAACAAAACTTCAAATGGAGTGTACGGACAGGAAACATGTTGAATGATCCCATTACAGGTGGTTAAAGATTGAAATTCCCTTCCCCAATTTGCTTGAAAGGATTTAAGTGGGCAACCAAAATAGTTTTCAAGTAATCGACAAAATTTGATAAACACAAGAAGAATATCAGAATTGTGGGCTAGAAAATAAAATCCAACAATATTTGCTAAAATGATCATCAAACAAAATATAGTGTGCGACACCATCAATCGAAGTAACTAGTGAAGGACCCTAAAAATCGAAGCAAACACGTTCTAATGGTTGAGTAGCAACAAAACTAGACTGAGAAAATGGTAACTTATGAGACTTGCTGACACTACAAGCAGTACATAAAGAGAAATCATTTATAAAATGGAATGGAGGAGGATGACAAAGCCTTCATTACTGTTTGGATATTAGCATGCCCCAAATGACGATGCCTAGTAGAAAGGGATGCAAAATTAGCTTGAGGAGAATTTGATGATCATTTCAGAATGTCCCCCATCATTTTGGAAATGCCACCATTACTCAGGCCTTTATATAATATCTATTTCATGTGGAGGTCCTTAACATTAAAATAAGAAGGAAAAAATTCAATAGAAATAGAGTTAGCTTTAGTAAATGCACTAACCGAAAGTAGATTTTGACAAATGTCAAGAGAACACAAAATATCATTAAGCAAGAAAGATTTATTATTCAACGCAATAGGGGCAGAACCAACATGAGAGATAGGAATTGTTTTACCATTTCTGATAGTAATTGCATATGTGCCATTATAAGCTGTCTCAATATCGCGGTTCTCCAAATTTACTATTACATGATGATTCGCTCCATAGTCAATAGCCCAAGATTGCCTAGTACCATTATGAGAGGAAGAGAAATTAGCTTAAGGTTTGAATTGAGTTTTTGGTCGTGGAGATGGGCACTGAGGAGATGTATGTCCATAGCCTTGGCAAGTATAACACTGAATGTCTTGCGGTTGTGATGTTGTGGGAGTTCTGTAATTATAAGAATTTCGTCCCTTCCCACAGGAAGATCAACCACCACGAGAACCATGCCGGGTATCTCGTGAATCAAGATAACTACTGCCTCGAGGTGCATAGTGAACCGTAAGAGCAACAACATCATTAACATCAGTATCCATCTGCAATTGTAATTCTTCACTCAATAATAAACCATAGAGTTCATCATAACTCACCGATTGTAATTGAGACTCCAGAGACCACACAAAAGGTCGATAAGAAGATCCCCAACCTTTCATGACTGCTTCAACCAGATCATCATCCGAGACTGGTTTGTTCAAAGCCGCCAAACGATCAACGATGTGTTTGGCTTGCTGCATATAAGCATAAATTATCTCAGTCAGGCCACGATGGAGCTTATGTAATTGTCTTTTCAATAAGCGAATTTAAATTTGTGAACCAAAGGAGTAAATCATTTTGATCCTTTGCCAAACATCTCTTGTAGATTGGAGACCAATAATTTGAGGAAGCACAATTTTTGACATTGAACTGACCAACCAGCTAAGAACAGTCTAGTAAGCTCGAAACCACTCAGCATATTTTGGATTATTTTCTCCATTTTCAAGGGTTTTGGATGAAGGCTCAGTAGAAGCATCAATGTGATGGGCCAAATTATAACCATTCGATAAAGACGAGAATTGAGTTTGCCATAAATGGAAGTTTGAGGAGGTTAATTTGATGGACAATTGATGAGCAAAATTAGGTGGAGGTGGGACTGCCAAAACTGAGGAGATGGTTAGAGCAAGTTCTGTTGCCATGGTAATAAAGAAAAGAATGAGAATTATGAAAGGTGAAGAAGAAAAGAACTATTTTGTTGCTTAGGCCTTTTTAGGCTCTGATACCATGTAGAGAATTGTGATTTGAGAGAATAGCTAGCTGATTATAATTGATGGATTGTAGTATATTTATACAACATTACAATTTGTTTTCTTAACAATAGATAGATATAGAGTTTACAACAAAGTGATAGAGATAAAACGTATATGCTAATATGTATCCTGAACAACTATCACCAATCCCACATCTTTAGTCATTTTGTACTTTGCACTTTTCGTGCTTAAGGTCTTTAAAGACTGACAACAGTTACGAAATATATAGAGGAAGAGGATTTGATGAGGTGGAGGACAATGGTGGTAATTTTAGCAACCACTGTAGTAGATAAGAGAAAAAGTTGAGGGGAAATTCATGAAGAAGAACGAAAATTATATGTATAAGAGAAAGTAATTCTTTTTTGACTTGTTTGTCTTAAATTTGTTAATAATAATTGTTTACACTCAATGTTATTTTTGACATACTTTTCGGACAGAATTGATTTGTACAATAGGTTTAATATAGATTTGACATAGTAATGGCTTCAGTGATCATGTTACAAGCTTTGCTCAAATGCACTCAAGTGGTGATGATCTTTAACGAGTTTTAGTTCAGTTTGGCCCGTAAGATTTATAGATAAAGATTGTAGATATATCTATAATTTTAGTGATAAACTTTGTATCCTAGTGGGAATATTGTATAATACCTATATATAAGGAAGCTTAACAAACAAGAAAAGGGTTTTAGACCGTATACACAAAAATACATATTATTTTCTTTAGATCTCTCTTTTTTGCTTTCTTGCGTTCCTGGGTTGATGAATACTGCTCAAGTTGATAGTTTTTGACCTAAATAATTACCCTTTGATTGATGACATTGCCTATATATCATATTCAATTGATTCTAGTTAATTGTTAAATTTTTTATTTGTGAGATTTGATATTGACAGTATCTGGCTACTAGAACTAAATATAATTAAATTTTACTCTTGAGATTTTAGAGATAAACATCTTTTTGGCACGCTTGGTGAGACGCTTATATGCTAATAGAGACTATGTATCATGCACTGTGAGAGGAAGTAGATTTGTTGAAAGAACAAATTGCTTAGATTAAAACCATAGTTAATATGTCAAACAAGTCTAATAAGAATCAACAGGTCAATGAACCAACTCAAGGGGATGATCTGATTGATTATCAAAGGCATATACTCATGCCTAAACAATCAGTCCTCACAACTGTTGACTATTCTCAGATCACTAGCCAAATTACGGTTGAGAATCACACCATATTTAATAACATGATGAACCAGATGACCATAATAATGGCTATTGGTAAAAGACAACAAAACCACCCAAAAGGACATTCATATGGAGCTAGACCAGATGAATAATTACCTTAATTGATTGACCACTTTGCTTGAAGGAAGGTAGGCCTCAACGTCATATAGAAGGTTCCCAACTGAGGCTTCTAGCTCTAGGAGACCTTATGCTTAAAGTGAATTAGGGGCAGTGCACATACTTGCTTGCCTAAATAATGCTAAACTAGGGATTCTCGCAAATCTCCAAGCATTTAGCATTTTCATCATTCGGCTAAGAAGGGATAACTGCACCTCCAAATACTTTCCAACAGACTTTGCAGTCGAACACACAATCACAAACTTATTATCAATAAAGTCCAACAACTCAAGGACTAGGCATGGTTTTTACTTACGATGCAATTGGAAATATGATCCTTTTAACAAGTGTTATGGGAGAGAAGATAACCCCCTCCCCATACAAATATGAGTATCACCCTAATTCTTTGGATCAGTGTGATTTGAAATATGCGCTTAAGAAAACGAGTGTTGACATAAAACTCTTGCCAAGGTCGGCTTATTCAAAGTCGTACCCTGAGTGGGTAAACAAATTATACCCTTTCTTAAGGGGTTATAAAATTCCTAACTTTACTTTATTTTTAAGAGAAGATAATGACTTAATGATATAACATGTGGCTTCATTTTTTGTGGCATGTGAAGAAGCCACAACTAAAGACTTTTAGAAATTATTTACCAAAATGGCTTTCACTTGGTACACGAATCTCTTGGCATAGTGAGTTGGAAGGTGATGGAGGAGAAATTCCACACTGAGTTTTATAAAGTATCTTTATCAATTATTTTGGCCAGTCTCACCCAAACAAAATAACTAGCAGGGGAATGGGTTAAAAAATATATCCTTAGGTTCAAAAAAGTTAGAACTCTATGCCACACCAAGTTACTTAAGGAGGATTATGTCGCCTTGCCACTAACAGGGTTACATTTTTAGATCTGAAAACACTTCAAAGGATACAAGTTTAGGGATTTCTATGAGTTGAGCATGAGAACAGTTGGGTTTGAGAAGTTATTGCAAGAGGCCCAACAAAATAAGGCATCTTCTAAAGGCATTTATTATAAAGATGTTTTTGTTGTGGCTCTAGAGTATGAGAGCTCGAATTCAGATAAAGAAGAGTTGAGCATAGCTGAGCTAGTACCTGGGAATGGTTATGAGTGCCCTGCATTGGCCAAGCCCAAACACCAGAAAAAAGAGAAGGCCAAGCAAAAGACTAGATACATTACCAAAGAATACTCATTTGACCTAACCAAGACAAATGAGATATTTGATTGTTTTGTGAAGGATGGACAACTTAAACTCTCTGATAGCCATATTATACCCTAACTAGAGGAGAGAAAGCGGAAGGATTATTACAAGTACCATAATGTTTAGAGGCATTCAACCAAAAATTAGATCAACTTAAAAAATATGGTTTAAAAGGCCATTAAAGAAGGAAGAATTGTGTTCCTTGGAAAAAATAAAGTGCGTGTTGAGACCGAGCCCTTCCTTAAAGTTATAATCTTTATCGTCTAACTAGTGTTGTCAAATGTCAAAGGGAAAAGGCTAATAGCTGAAGTAAAGCCCACTACTCCTCTGAGTAATGATAAAAAAAAATAGGTAGTCAAAATGAAACCAATGACCTTAATTGGAGAGTAAAAGCATAAGGCAATAAGGCTAGAGTGCCTAATGTGTCATATGAAGTTCAAACTTACAGCTAGGCTTGAGTCTCTTAGAAGAATTGAGTAGTGCAAACCATAAAGGTATGACTTTTATAGATTCCCATATGTCTCTTATGCTAATGTTATATGAAATGATAAGTTGGGCGATCATTTAGAGGTTTGAAATATCAGGGGGTGATAGTGGATCAATAAAGAGACTAGTTGAGTTTAACTATTTAAAGTAAAAGGATGTAAGTTAGTCAAGAAAAACCTTCAGGCCAAATCTAACAATAACAGATTATTGGAAGAGCCATAACCTTAAGAAGGGAGTCTTTGATCGTCTTGCATTTGGTCAACCTACATAGGCTGAAATGACAAATACTCAAAAGAAAGGTTTCAGAGGAAAAAACAATAATTTTGAGCCAATCTAGGAGCGGTCAAGGCCTACAGAAATCATGAAAAGGAGATCGAAGCTCAACATAAGAAATAAATTAAGGAGTTTAAGGAAAAGCAAGAAAAAGAAAGGCTCAAACTTTGCAATAAGATTTATAAGTCTGACAACAAGCTCAAGCCATATAATGTTGAGATCCATCATAACAAGTGTGGGTCTATAAAGGTCTAGGTACTCAAGAAGCCTGAAGAGGACCAACCCAAAGAGGATCTACTCAACACTTTAAAGGATAAGGCCGAAGTCAATATGGTATGCCTCTTACCTATAGACTTTTTAACCAGAATTGAGCAAATGACCACACTTGAAAGAGATGGGATTTGTGCAAGCTCAGATGATGAAGGTAAAGAAAAGACAACTACAATCATTTTGCTTCAACCTCTATTATTGCAAACTAACCATATTTAGCCATTGTATATCAAGGTCGAATCGAATTCAGTGCATGATAATAAGGTATTTGTTGATAATGTACTTGGATTATGAATTATAAGCATTATGTTCTTTAAAAAAAGTCAACCTCATGAAGGACCAGGTGAAAAGAGCTGATATGCTAATGAGAAATTTCACAAAAGGGGACACTTTGGACGACGGGGATATTGAGTTGGATCTAAAGATTCTTAAATATACTACTAAGGAATGCTTCTTTGTGGTTGATGTAGATGACACCTATAACTTGTTGTTGGTGAGAGAATGGATTCATGCTAATTGTATCATCACATCATCACTACATCAAATGATATGGGTTTGGAGACCTAATGGAGAAGTAGAAGTGATTCATAGAGACCCAAACCCATTTGTTGAAATAATCCACCTGACCAATGATGTCATGCATTAGAGCAAGATAAACTTCAAAAACATTATCAATGGGGTAAGCGAGAATAAAACTATGACAAAGTTAGATCAACTTAGAGTCCTCATGTTTAAACTAGAATGGTCAGCCTTAGTCAATATTGAATGTTTTTCCTTAGTCACTAAGTTTAATGGTTAAATCGGCAAAGATGAATGAATGCTTTAAAAAATTAATAGGCTAATCTTGAAGCATAATTTGGTAGCCTCAGCCTTGTGTATCTACAAAGATGAGCAGGTGTGAGCACCTCAAAGGTTTTGCTCAAAACAGTGGAATCTTACTTGCGACTCCTACTTTTTATCGATCATTAGGGGATCAAGAGGACAAGAGGTCATATATTGGTAATAACCCCTAATCATGAAATGCGATTTGGATCAAGGGGGGACCTTCGAGGCCTCACCCAAGATAGATGCCTTTTTTTCAAAGTAGTGGTCAATGAGGAACCTAGGTGGGATAATACATTGGTACCATCCCTAGGTAAAATGTGGAGTTGCCACTCAATTTTGGTTGGCACAAGAATCCAAGGAAGGTAAATTTTAAACCTAATCTAAGTCAATTAGAATGCTTATTTCATCTTCAGCCCATCATAGATTGGGTTCAAAATTTGGGTACAGCTTGGGGAAGAGATTGGGCATCTCCAAACTGCCTAAATATTGAGATATGACCTTAGAGCATCTTTGGTTCACTTTTAATATTTTAATTGAGTTATTGATTAGTCCGATTGTTGGATTGGCATGGTTAATCCTAAGTCTATAACCTCTTTTAATCTTGACAAAGGAGATTAATCATCACTAATATTTCAAATAAGTGTTGATTTTGCATAAATGGATAAATCTCTTAAGACGAGATGAAAGGACTTATTAAAACTTCAAAGTAACATGTAAATCGCGATCGTAATCTAGGATTTGCGACTGCGACTTATGTTAAAACATGTTAAAAATCAGGAAGCCGAAATTGTTAAGCCACTCTCGGCTGCGATTCACTCAAATGAAGGAGTTTAAAAATGCCAGACGAATTCGCGGTGTGTGTCATGCCTCAATCACGACTGCAAATTTCAAAGTAACTTAAAATGGCAGCAAGTCCACTAACTAGAGTATGACAAGTGTCCTAGGTGACCATTGAAAGACAAAAATTATGAAGGCTATATATTGGTAGCTACCACGATTCATGAAGTGGAAAATGCAAGTTCTGGCAGACGAATTCGTGTTCTCAGTCACGTCCTGCACAAAGTAAGTCGCGATCGCTACTTTTATTTAGCAGTTGAAAGGCAACAACTATATTTTCCTAGTGAACCAGTGAGAAGCCGTCACATGTACTAGATGTTAAACACAAACAAAATTTTTTGCCATAATTTTTGGCTCCCGTATGGAAATTTAGAATTCGCGAAACAACCCATGGGATATGGAAAGATTAGAAGAGTATAAAATTGCCAAACAACCTATGGGATATGGAAAGCATTGGAGAACTATCACGAAGGGACCATATTGGTGAAATCCAGCCGGCTAGAGATATATGTGACAGAGTGGAAGTTGTTCACGATGAAGGAGAATGAGAGCATTACCAACATGACCAACATACTCCTAGCAATCGTCACCAACATGAAGAAGTTTGGTAGGATTCTCACAAATCATGAGGTAAACTCTAAAATTTTGAAATCTTTGCCTCTTAAAAAGTTTGGTGCTAGAGTGTGTAGCATTCAAGAATCCGGTCCAAAAATTGAGAAGGTGCAAACAGATGTCTTGATAGGCAAACTCTTAACTCATAAGTTAGCCTTAAAGAAAGATGAGGAGATGAAGAAAATGAGGAGTCAAAGAGAAAAATCTAAAAAACTTGAGAAGAGAACCTTGGCATTCAAATCCTCATTAAAGGAGAAAGAAGTGGAAACTACCTCTAATGATGAACAAAGTGACAATGAAGAAAAAGAGCTAGCAATGCTCTCAAAAAGGACCAAGGAGTTAATTAGAAGGAGAAAAGAAAAAAGAAGCTTCAAGAAGACAACTCCTAATCCTAGAGAAAAATCAAATGAAGTCACTTGTTATGAGTGTGCAAGCAAGGCCACATCAAACATGATTGTCCTAAGCTAAAGAAGAAGAAGAGATGGGACAAGGAAAAGAAGAAGAGTTTCTCGGCCACTTGGGATGACAACTCAAGTAAAGAAGAGGAAGAAGAAGAGGTGACCAACATATGCTTCATGGCACTAGGGGACTCTTCACAAGAGGTAAGTATATCTTCCTACTCTAATTCTGATTATGAGGTAGATGATATAGATGAAGAGCTTTTAGAAGTTCTAACTGTAAAGTGTGACAAGTATTAGTCACAAATTAAAACCTAAAGGAAGAAGTGCTCCAAACTAGAAGATGAATACAAGTATTTAAATGAGCTTGTAAATAAATTGAGGACTTCTAATGAAGAACTCAAGAAATCTATTAAAAAATTGTCTACATCATCTTCTTCCTTAGCCTCACTTAGAAAGGAGAATGACTCTCTTAAAGGAGAAGTCATTGAGCTTAGAAGCTCAATCTCCAAATTCCATAAAGGAAAAGAGGCTTTAGACACTCATATTGTGTCACAAAGACCACCTTTAATTAGGCATGATCTAGGTATTAATGGAGCTTCATCATCTTCTACAACTACATTTGTTAGAGTTTCACAACCTCAAACCTCAAACATTGAGGTAAATGGGAAGAAAAGTGCTCATAACACTAAGCCTCCTAAGCTTAAAGGCAAAGGGAAGGCTCCCCAAGGCTCTAGAGCTAAGACTCACAAAGCCAACCATGCTTATATGTACAACAAAAGGCATGGTCACCCTCATAGAAAATCCTCTACTCCTACTCATCATACATGCACATGCATACATTCACATGACCATGGTATAAGAAGGCCTCATACTCATACTAAATTCATGCATAGGAGAAAGACTAACAAGTCTAATCTCTAATGCCACTATTGCATGAAATATGAGCATATCAACATATATTGCTTTATTAGGAAGGCTCACCTCAAGTTAGAGGACCCTTCAATCACTAACCCCTAGGACCCAAGTATGCTTGGGTACCAAAGAAAAGGTGATTGACTTTTATTTTGTAGGGAAATGTGACTACCACCAAAGCAAGTAATTGGCATGCGGATAATGGTTGCTCAAAGCATATGACCTAAAATAGAAGAGTATTCACATCACTTAAAAAGAAAGAAGGTGGAGATGTCACATTTGGTAACAATGCCAAGGGTAAGGTAATTGGCACTAGTACCATAGGTAAGGATGGTTGTTCATTAATTGATAATGTCTTATTAGTTAGTGGCTTACATCATAATTTGTTGAGTGAAAGTCAATTGTGTGACAAAGGTAATAAGGCCACCTTTGATCTTAGAGAATGTCGAGTCACCACTTTGGTGGATGATGAGGTTATTTTTAAGGGTGAAAGGAAAGACAATACCTACTTAATTGACTTAGACAATTTGGCTAATCAATCTTTCAAGTGTCTCATGTCTTTGAGCAATGAAGCTTGGTTATGGCATGGAAGGCTTAGGCATGCAAGTATGGATCTTTTTCAAAGCATATCTAAAGGGAAGTTGGTGGAAGGCCTTCCCAAGCTAAACTTCACTAAAGTTAAGACATGTGGCTCATGCCAAATGGGGAAGCAACATCAAGCCTCCCACAAAGCAAAAAATGTTGTAAGTACATCTAAACCACTTCAACTTATTCACATGGACTTAATAGGACCTACTAGAAGTGCTAGCTTAGGTGAAAAACATTATGCACTAGTCCTTGTAGATGACTACTTTAGGTTTACTTGGGTATCTTTTCTAGCTCATAAGAATGATTCTTTTAATGCTTTTAAAAGCTTTGCAAAAAGATTTTCAAATGAAAAAGGTTACTTTATAACTTCTATTAGAAGTGACCATGGAAAAGAATTTCAAAATGAATCATTTGAAAATTATTTTTTGGAGAATGAAATTTTTCATAATTTTTCGACTCCTAGAACACCACAACAAAATGGTGTTATAGAGAGGGAAAATAGGACTTTGGTAGAGATGGCTAGGACAATGCTCAATGAGTATTCATTACCTAATTACTTTTGGACCGAAACCATCAATACCTCATGTTATGTTGCAAATAGAGTTTTCAAAAGACCCATTCTCAATAAAACCTCTTATGAGCTATGGAATGGTAGAACCTAAGATCTCATATCCAAGAGTATTTGGATGTAAGTGCTATATTTTGAATACTAAGGATAATTTTGGGAAATTTGATTCCAAGACTAATGAAGGAATCTTTTTAGGCTATTCCACCTCAAGCAAGGCATATAAAGTCTTTAATAAAAGTTCAATGATAGTTGAAGAGTCTATGATGTTGTCTTTGATGAATCTAGTAAACTTGATCTTGGGAAAGGTATTTTTGTTGATGATCTTGTAGGTGATCTTGAAAAGCTAGAATTAGAAGAAACTATAAGAAAAG